>PISW01006746.1:0-102757 GCA_004023785.1 Mungos mungo | reverse complement strand
ATTCTGCTACTATGTATTAAATACTGCATGGTTTGCCCAAGCTAAGATGAAACCACATCATGAATCAATAAGCATTTTGCATTTTCTTTCATTATCTACTCAAAGTCATGCCTACTGCACCTCTAAACATTTCATTAAATCCAATTATACAGCAAACACTCCCAAAATAAACTTAGATTGTATTGCAGTTTCACTTAACCGTATATAAAATGCTGTGTTGTGACAGGTATCAACTATCCATTAGATACTGAATCAATTTTTCTTAAGCACTACTAACTGCTTGCTTTTCTTGAAGCTAGATCATTCTGAACATTTCCTGTTAGACCTATGAGTGCAAACATATGGTATCTGTCCTTCTCCACCTGACTTATTTAGCTTAGCATGACCCCCTCGAGGTCCATCCACTTTCCTACAAATGGCCATCTTTCCTTCTTCCTCATTGCCATGTAGTACTCCATTGTGTATATATACCACATCTTCTTGATCCACTCATCAGGTGATGGACATTTAAGCTCTTTCCATGTTTTGGCTATTGTTGACATTGCTGCTATGAACATTGGGGTACATGTGCCCCTATGCATCAGCATTTCTGTATCCCTTGGGTAAATCCCTAGCAGGGCTATTGCTGGGTCATAAGGGAGTTCTATGGATAGTTTTTTGAGGAACCTCCACACTGCTTTCCAGAGCGGCTGCACCAGTTTACATTCCCACCAACAGTGTAGGAGGGTGCCCGTCTCTCCACATCCTCGCCAGCATCTATAGTCTCTTGATTTTGTTCATTTTAGCCATTCTGACTGGCGTGAGGTGGTATCTCAGTGTGGTTTTGATTTGTGTTTCCCTGATGATGAGTGATGTTGAGCATCGTTTCATGTGCCTGTAGGCCATCTGGATGTCCTCTTTGGAGAAGTGTCTGTTCATGTCTTCTGCCAGCTTCAAGACAGTATGGTATTGGCACAAAAACAGACACATAGACCAATGGAATAGAATAGAGAACCCAGAGCTGGGCCCACAAATGTACGGCCAATTAATTTTTGACAAAGCAGGAAAGAGTATGCGATGGAAAAAAGACTGCCTCTTTAGCAGGTGGTGCTGGGAGAACTGGACAGCAACATGCAGAAGAATGAAACTAGACCACTCTCTTACACCATACACAAAAATTAACTCAAAATAGCTGAAGGACCTGAATGTGAGACAGGAAACCATCAAAACCCTCGAGGAGAAAATAGGAAAAAACCTCCTAGACCTCCACCGCAGCAATTTCCCACTCAACACATCACCAAAGGCAAGGGAAATGAAAGCAAAACTGAACTCTTGGGACCTCATCAAGATAAAAAGCTTCTGCACTGCAAAGGAAACACTCAAGAAAACGAATAGGCAACCGACAGAATGGGAAAAGATAGTTGCAAATGGCATATCAGATAAAGGGCTAGTATCTAAAATATATAAGGAACTCACCAAACTTTACACCCACAAAACAAATAATCCAGTGAATAAAATCCCTTAGAATTAAAAGAAAGAAATAAAAATTTAAAAATACAATCAGTAGGAAGGATCAAGATCAAGTTCCAGCTTTCAGTGGGAAAGCAAGGGTAAGCTGGCACCCTCTCCCTACCCCACTGCTGTTCTTCTCTTTATTGTTTATTTAAAGACTTTTAGAGCCGTTTTGGAGTTTTTAGAGCAAAATGAAGAGGAAGGTGCAGAAATTTCCCCATGTACCCACTACCCCCACGCTCACACAGTCTCCCCCACTACCGGCATCCTCCACCAAAGTGGTACATTTGTTAAAACTGGTGAATCTAGCCGGATACAATAATAATTCGTAGTTTACATTAGGGCTCACTATTGGTGGTATGCATTCTGTGGGTTTAGGCAAATGTATAATGGCATGTATTCATCACTATGGTATCATACAAAGTATTTTCACTGCTAAAAATCTGCTTATTAATCCCTCCTCATGCTGTCCCTTTTCCCTACCCCCTCCCTCTCAGCAACCACTAATCTTTTTATTGTCTTCATAGTTTTTCCTTTCTCAGAATGTCATATAGTTGGGACCAAACAGTACATACTCTTCGGAGTAGTTTCTTTCACTTAGTGATATGCATAAATTTCCATTAGGTCTTTTCGTAGCTATTTTTATTTTTCTGATTGTTTTTAAAGTTTCTTTATTTTGAGAACACACATGAGCACAAGCCAAGGAGGGGAAGAGAGAGGGGGAGAGAGATTCCTAAGTAGGCTCCACACTTCCCACACAGCCTGACCCAGGGCTCATCCCATGACCACTGGATCATGACCTGAGCCTGTATCGAGTTAGCCGCTCAACCAACTGACCCACCTGGGTGCCCTGAGAGCTCTTTTTAGTAGTGAATAATATTCCATTGTTTGGGTGGACCACAGGTGATTTACCCATTCAGCTACTGAAGAACATCTTGACTGTTTCCAAGTTTCAGCAATTAAGAATAAGACTGCTATCAGCTGTATGCAGATTTTACTGTGGACGTAAGTTTTCAGTTCTTTGGGGTAAATGCCAAAGAAGTGAGGTTGCTGGGTTGTGTGGTTAAGATTGTTTAATTTTGTAAGAAACTGCCAGCCCATCTTCCAAAGTGGTAGTATTATTTGCATTCCCACCAGCAATGCATCAGAGTTCCTACCGCTTCACAGCCTTAGCAGCATTTGGTGGTGGATTCGGGCCATTCCATGGGTGTCTGGTGGTATCTCATTGTCTTGATTTGCATTTCCCTGATGACAAATGATGTGGAGCAACTTTTCATATGTTTATTTGCCATCTGTAGATGTATCTGGTGAGGTATAAGGCTTAAGAACATATCTGAGACCAAAGATCTAGATTGCTTTCCCAGAGTGTTCTTTCTCTTGTAGGAAAGCAACAAAGATAGGATATAAGAGCAAGAACCAAATATTTGCATAAACATTCCCAGATTTCTGCCGTACCTTTTCCTCTGAAGCCCATCCACTGGGGATCAAGGAGTGTACTTATGACCAGAAAGCAACAAGTATAAGTAAAAGTACCCCAATGTCCAAACGTTTTCAAGTACAATTAGTGTAAAAGGACATAGTCACAGTAATTGCAATCCATTAATGTATTATACTTGATTAATGCCTATTAATAAAGGGGTAAGACAGAGAGAGAGGGAGACACGGAACTCGAAGTGATCTCCAGGCTGGGCGCTGTCAGCACAGAACCTGACACGGGGCTTGAACTCACAAACGGTGAGATCATGATCTGAGCTGAAGTTGAATGCCTAACTGACTGAGCCACCCAGGAGCCCCTCAATGTATGCATTTAGAGTTCACAGAGCTTCCTCAGTTTTAATCTCATTTGAGAATTTTTAAAAAATGTAAAGGGAAATATTAGCTTCATTTTATAGATGATGAAGACCAAAGCCCAAAGATTTGGGTTGTTTAAAGTCGCAGCAGATTAAAGCCCAGGTATGTCATCTCTTGTGCTTCTAGGAATTTTGAAAATCTTCATATTTGCTATAGTGTAAAAGGAGCGGGGGGAAAGGATGAAATTGTTTATTTTCTGTATATGGTTCAATTCCTCCTAGTTGTAGAACGTTTGCTGTTTGAAACATTGAAGGTCATTGAATCCAGTTTTCGAATTCAGCATTAGTGGGTCATGAAATCAACTTAGTGGATCACAGTCAGCAAACTGAATAGGAAAGAATGGAATAAAATACATGAATGCACTGCCCTAGTAGAAATAAGGATCGTTTTATTAAACATTTCTAACTCTAAGTCACAGTAAAAAGAAAAAATAAAAGCTTGAAAACATTGCTTAATCCCATGTTCTCAAACAACAGAGTGCCTAAGAATCATCCAGCCCTCAAGTCCAAAGATTCTGATTCAGTAAATCTGGAATGGGAACCTGCATGTTTAGAAGGTACTACAGGAGACCGTGGTGCAGATAGTCTTGAGGTGGTACTCTGAAAAACTATGCCCCCACATAGTGCAGAAACAAACGCTTTGACGGGACATGCACGTCTTCTCCAAAATCTTCCCAAGACAGCGGAAGACCATCTCTTGCCGCAGAGAACCACTTCAGTAGAAAAGTGCAGGGCTCCGTGGCGTGTGCCCACTAATCACAGCCATGTTCTTGCAGTGATTTGCAGATTATTACTGTACCTGCCTCCTTTCTTAGATACTGATTACTAGGCCAGCAACATGTCTGAGAAGGGTGACAACCGTGACTAAGATCTGGATCTCTTATATGGTTAAGTGGTATATGAAGGGAGCTGGTGTCAATAATGTGTCCTTACGTGCTCTTTGACCTTGATTATTCCTAATAGCTAATCCTTTTACTAAATACTACTACACTAGTAGGCCTCAGGATTTGTGCCCGGCGTTGGAGGGGGCGTTGGAGGGGCTTTTTGTAGAGGTGCCTCACGGGTTTCAGATACCAGGGAGGAGGCTTGCTGTGGTCTGAGATGATTGGACCAAATCCTCCAATCTCACACCTTTCTTCCTTCTCTCACACAGAGAGATACAGGGAATACAGGGAATACTGCTCATGTCTTCAAGGAAATATACCCTCTACTGGTTCTTTTATCAAGACATCACAAAGTAATATGTCATCCTAGAAACCATGGTCTTCAAAAGGGTTTGAGAAATACATAATGAAAGGATGGTTTGATGTGGGCTGAAATGTCGGCAATCGGCACATTTAGGAAGACTCATGTTTTGCCGACATTCCTCTCAGTGAGGGGCTAAGTGAAAGCAGTCTTCGGATTATAGAGAGGCTCGAAGCCCTCCCTCATTCACAAATCATTTTAGGGTAGGGGCACCTGGGTGGCTCAGTCCGTTAAGTGTCCGACTTCAGCTCAGGCCATGATCTCCCGACTTGTGGGCTCAAGCCCTGCATCAGGCTTTTTGCTGACAAATCAGAGCCTGAAGCCTGCTTCAGATTCTGTGTGTGTGTGTGTGTCTCTGCCTCTCCCCTGCTTGCGCGCTCTCTCTCTCAAAAATAAATAATGAAAACTTTTGAAAATTATTTTATTAAAAAAATTTTTAATGTTCTTTTAAATTTATTTTTGATACAGAGAGAGACAGAGCATGAGAGGGGGAGGGGCAGAGAGAGAAGGAGACACAGAACAGGAAGCAGGCTCCAGGCTCTGAGCTAGCTGTCAGCACAGAGACTGACACGGGGCTCGAACCCACAAATGTGAGATCTGACCTGAGCCAAAGCCGGAGGCTTAACCAACTGAGCCACCCAGGTGCCCCTTAAAAATTATTTTAAAAAATCACTTTAGGGTAGGACACTGGGTACATCTATCTAGTTCAAAGACAACTAACTTAATTTGATCATAAAGGATGTTTGTCAAAGGGTTTAACATAGTTATTGCTGGGTAGTGGGACTGTCCATAATTTTAATTCTTTCCCTTATAACTTTGTGTTCTTTTTCCATAGTAAATACGGATTACTTTTATAATTGAGAAAAATACATTTTATTTATCTTTTTAGAGATCATAAAAAACTTCTCAGATCAGGTAGACTGACTTCTTTACCATGCTTCAAAGAGGTTCTAGATGGATGAAAGACTTAATAAGTATTCATGCAGGTTTCTTTTTAATAAGATCCCATTCTCAATGCCCAAAGATGTATTACTTAACAGCAAATAAAGAAGCAGAAGGCTTTCCAGAATGACCATTTATTTATTCAAAAATTGTAATATATCTACTTCACAATAGATCAATTCATTCTCTAACTATAGACACTCTGGGTGGCCCCAAACTTACATTACAACCTAGAGGGCTCTGGCTAACCTAACAATAACACCCTCGAATAAAGCCTTTGTGGAGATGGTGATGTTTTTCTATTTTGGAGAGAACACATTTTCAGCATAAAACAGCTTTGGAGGACGGGAGTCCAACAGGCAAACATGTGCTCCTACTGTTCCCACAAAAGCAAAGCAGTTTTGCCAACTGTTAGAAACATGATAAAATCATAGCATATAAATTGTGTAAACAAAATATGTTCTATTTGTTCCATAACAGTATAAAATCATGTTAATTTTCATTCAGATAGAAAGGCTTAACCCTTAAATCCATATAATCTAAGGCCCCCTTTGCCATCCAAATATTTTTGGTTTGCTGTGGTATCCTAACCTTATGGGATGCCCTCTTCTGACCTTGCAAGAGATTCCCATGTATGTAGATAAGTATTATCTAAATAATAGACAGTGAGTCAAAGATCTGGAATAAGATTAAGTCTATCATGAAATTCTTTGGAGACGGTCAAATAAGACTCCACTCAAATGTTACCACTGTCATTTTTCTAAAGCTCAGGTGCTGTGGAGACCAGCATTTAGGGGAGAACAAAAACCAAAGCAAAATATTTAAACTAATTAAACTTATTTATTTTGAATTTTCTACCCTGAATAGCAGGGTAGAAAAAGTCTATGCTCACATTTTGTTCACCAAAGCATCGTCATGACCAGAAATAGAAGAAACCTCATAATCTGATCTAGAACTTTGGAAGAGTATGGAAAATAGAACTTCACAAAAGAGATCTGATATGGTAACATTTTAAAGATTTGGAGGATGACGTTTTTGTCAATACCAATAGGAGTTTTCACTGATTGTTCTGAGAATCACTGGACTTCCAAATTTGTTTGTTTGTTTTTCTCATCCTAACTTAACAAATATCATTGCTCCACGAAGCAACTCCCAAGCAGGTTAGTGTCTAATTTAATTCAAGAGCCTATTCTAGGTCTCAGAGAATATCTGGATAGGACTGCGGACAAGGAGTGTCTTGCACAGACTCCATTACTTGCCTCCAAACCCAGTCAGCCTCAGTAACAGAACCCGAAATTTTAGCTGCGCACATGGTCCTGAAGGGAAAATGACTTTCCCAGCCTCCCTTTCAGTTAGGTATGGCCATGTGACTAAGTTTCAGCCAATGGAATATAAGTGGAAGCATTGTTTGGTTCTTCCAGAAAGTCTCTTTAGTTTTTATCATTATTATTTTTTTTAATGCTTATTTATTTTTGAGAGAGAGAGACAGAGCATGACTGAAGAAGAGGCAGAGAGGGGGGAGACACAGAATCTGAGGCAGGCTCCAGGCTCTGAGCTGTCAGCACAGCTCCAACTCCCGAGCTGTGAGGTCATGACCTGAGCAGAAGTTGACCCTTAACCAACCGAGCCACCCAGGAGCCCCTGGAAAGTTTCCTCTAAAAGCAAGGGGGAGAGATATGCCCAAGGACACACAACCAGTAGGTGGAGGAGCTGGACTCGAACTCCTCTGTGTGATTCTACTGCATCCTCAGGACATGGTGAAATCTTGTGAGTCATCTAGAGTAGAGTTTGGCAAGCTTAGGTCTGCAAGCTAAGAATAATATTTACCTTTTTAAATGGTTGAAAAACAATCTACAGAATATTTTCTGGCAATGTCAGTGTCTATAAGTAAAGTTTCATTGGAACACAGCCACATTCATTCACTTACATGTTGCCGCTGGCACCTTTTATAATGACAGAGCTGAATAGTTGTGACAAAGTTGCCATGACCTACAAAGCCTAAGATATTTATTATCTGGCCCTTCAAACACACAAAAATAAATAAATAAAATAAAAATAAAAGGTTTATGGACTCTGAGCCAGAGAAAGGGAGGAGGTACGGAGCCAAGAGGATCTGTGGCTAGGTAGGTAGGGACAGTGCAACTCTGGTAATAACCATTCTAGAAGTTCAAGTGGGCCAGAGATGAAGTGTCACACTGCCTAGTAAAATCAGGTGCTCATAAA
Source organism: Mungos mungo (assembly GCA_004023785.1). Taxonomy (NCBI): domain Eukaryota; kingdom Metazoa; phylum Chordata; class Mammalia; order Carnivora; family Herpestidae; genus Mungos; species Mungos mungo. The sequence continues at coordinate 95,006 of PISW01006746.1, read as the reverse complement.
TATTTGTTCACGTGACAAAAGATGTAAGTATGGCCAACAAGCACATAAAAAAAGATCCACAGCACCAGTAGTCATTGAAGAAATGCAAATTAAAACCACAAGGAGAGAGTACTCCACACTTAGAACGGCTATAATTAAAATAACTTCCTACTGGTGAGAACGTGGAGTAACAGGAACTCTCAGATATTGCTGATGGAAAGATAAAATGGTACAAACACTCCAGGAAAACAGTTTGGCAGCTTCTTATAAATTTGAGGATCTACTTACCATATGACCCAGCCGTTCCACTCCTAGATATTTCCCCACAAGAAGTGAAAACATATATCCAAACAAAAGCTAGCCGCAAACTGGAAACTTTCCAAATGCCCACCAGTAGGTGAACGTATAGACAAATTGTGGCATATGCATACAGTGGGATAATATTCAGCAATAAAATGAGACAAACTACATACCTAAACAACATGGATGGACCTCAAATACATAATGCCGAATGAAAGAAGCCAGACTCCAAAAAGAACATGTTACATACAGGTTCCCCACTTTTTTTTTTTTTCAATTTCAAAACAATATAGAAAATGAGTGTATTTAACCATAGTCAGCTCATAACAGAGCAAGTGGGTGAGGAGAATAATTCATGCTACGGCGTATTGCTCTATGAACTGGCAACAGAAAAAGTTGGTAAAGGAAGGCACAGGACCTCTATCTTTAGAGTGTTAGAACCGAGGGGCTCCATAGTCATCTGGCATCCGCTCAATGTTGTACCTATGGTTAGAAATGTACATGATGGGAACTCCAGGGATCTTCCGGATCCTTCGTTTAAGGTCCCGGTCAACTGTGGCCACAATGTAACACTTGTGCTGAGTCACTCTCTGTACTAAGCAGTCATCTGCATAGGTTCCTTTGTGTGTGCATGGTAATCGTTCAAATCTTGGATCCTTGGCAATCCTCAGAGCCACTCGATACTTTTGCCCCAGTTTCTCAATTTCAGCCATTACACAGTCAGTTATACAAGGGATACACTTGGCGTACAGACAGTCCATCATCGATTGTACTAAATCCAGTTTGGCTTTAATGGAAAAGTTAATAAAGTTGGTATCAACCAGGATGTGGTAAGGTGGGCCCAGCTGTGTGTTATACTGGAAGAACAAGCAGGAAGGATGTTGGGGGACTTCTCTTTCCTTGAGTGCACTGGGATCTTTCTTTTCTTTCTTTTTAGGTTTCAATCTATCCTTTTCTTTAAGCCTCTGATCTCGGAGACTAAGCATTCGCTTCATGGTCGCATACTTTCTTGCTTTCTTTTGCTTCCCCATGTTCATGCCGCACTTTTGTTTCTTCCGGTTCCCCACTTTTGAAGGTTTGTGTTACACTACTTTACTCTTATGGAAGACCTATATCAGTGTGTGTTTTCACTAACCAAAAGAAATCCAAAGAAGATATTCACTTCGATGGAAAAGGCAAAAAGCAAATACCATTCAGCGCTCATTTTGCAGCAAATTATTTAGAGGCAGCACATACCCCAAGTAGCGAGAGTGGCCCCACCAAGCTCTCTCCCCAGGAACTACACTCAGCATGTCAGCATCAAGCTGCCACAACTTTGAATTGTATCAGTGAGCATCCGGGCTTTATCTCAACTTACACTGTGCATCTATTAGCAAGATGTGTCCTTGAGTCTGGGAACACTCGAACAGTCTTCCATGTTTTTTTAGTAGTGAATGCTTCTTTGCTTCACAACATTTGGCCTATGAAAGCTTTCATAGAATGCTCTATTTTCAGAGAGTGGGTGAAATCTGCACTTGTATTTGTTTGGAACTCCAGGAAAGAGGTTTATTCCACACAGATAGATCCTTGTCTCATGGGTGTTTCTCTCATTGGTTGCTTGGGTGGGATTTGAGTTGGGGAGGTTTAGTGGGAAAGGGCACAGAGAGACCTTTTCGGGTAATGCTAACATTCTAGATCTGGATTGTGGTGGTGGTTACACAGGTGTATATAGTTGTGCATTTTGTCATATATATTTATAAATTTGACTTTTAAAAAGGGGCCCACATCTTCAGGACCCAGTACCAGGGAGGACTCTGATGCTGAGCATCACCATGAATCCAGGCAGTCGTGAGAAATCCACGTGGAACAGAAGAATAAAGACCCAAAGGTTACTTTCCAGACAGATTTTTTTCTATCCTACAAGGAAGTGGCCTCATACAAAGTGCTCTTTGTAGGCTCTTTGCCATAGGGCATCTTTGAGCCAGGAAAAGCCCAACTTTTATCCTGTATCAAGGGTTGCAAAGACCCTGGAAATGAGGCCTTTAATACTCAGACCTTTAGATTTCTCTAAACTGAATACAAATCATGAATACTCTCTTACTTCTCTGAAGGTACCAATCAGCAAGTTACCCACTTGGATTCTTCAACTGGCAAATGAAACACATTTACCTGCACTAAAAATGAAGTCAGTTGGTTTGATCTGAGTCCCTGCGGGAAACTTGATCCACCAAGGTAACTAGACCCAATCAGTTGGAAGTTCAGGATGCAGTTGCTGGCCATTAAGTCTGCTTTAGTCTCCGCTATATTAAAGTGGTCGTCCTTTCTCATAAGAAACATACTAGCTGTTCAGAGTTGAAAGAGTAACATTCCAGCCAGTCTGAGGGACAAAGTTCAATAAAATCAGCATTTGATATCTCCTTTTGGGTAAAGTTTGGATGATGGGGAAGACTGTGCCCTGGCTACCGAAATTAGAGAGAGATGTTTATCTGGGGATGGCCAGATGGAGCAGACTGTTCTTGAGGAATAACAGAAAATCTTCTCTGAGCCTCCTTCCGCAGGAAGCCTGAAGCAATGCTCAGGAGATGAGGATTGTTAAGGGAGCCAAGGAAGGATTCAGGTAACAAAGAGACCTATATTTGCAAACGCTTCCAAAGTAGAGAGAGGGAAGACCACTTCATTTTGACTCTCAATTGAGTTAGAACTTTTTTAAAAAAAATTTTAATACCAGTTTCAAATAACAACCAAGATAAATCCCTGAGAGAGATCACAATAGAATATAATGATTCTAGTCCTAAGACAATGAGACAGGTAAGGAAAACACCTTCAAAGAAAGGTGCTTGGGAAGATGGGAACAGATAGAGAAATTTAAGTTTGACCTAGGTTCTTTGAACCAATTGTGCAAGTCCAAGATAAGGGGTGGGGCCCTTATCAGTGATGTGTGGTGTGTGACAGCAAAGAGGAAAAAGGGCTTAATGTAAGTCTTCTCGGGAGACTCACAACTGCAGAAGAGAATGGAATTTATAAAGCTATAAATTGAATCTATTCCATCTAGAATTCAGCTGAGGGAGGGTTTCAGGTCCTGGGGCAAGTCCTCAAAAGTAGCCAACAAAGTATAAAGGATTAGTTCATACTCAAAAGAGGCTATGAAGACCCTTGGCAATAGCAATGGGCAGTGCCAGAGCAGGAACCTCAAAAGCGGTTTCAGAGATCATTTCAAAGGAGAAAGTGCAAAGCTTGTAAGAAGCCAGATAAATTTGCAGAATATTGCAAATCATGGAAGAAGCTGTGGGATAGCTCTGGATGTGATGTCCGGAACTGCTGCAGCCATCTTGCTCAGCTTGAGATTGACCTCATACTGACACACTTTCTCCTACAATGCAACACAAGAGATGGCAGGAAGAGTTGGAAAGAGTCTTTGTCCTTGATGATACCACTGTGCTGATGAAGAGCGGCAACCACCCCTGAAGTCTGCCCTAAAGTTGGAGTTCCTGTTATAGAAGCTAATTCTTCTGTTTAATCTTTGAGTTTGGGTTTGTTCTTTGCGGCCAAAAGCATGATAACAGATATAGACTTCCCGGCCAGATATTTATACATTTTCTTGTGTTCTCTTCCCTATGCCATCTTTTAGACTTCTGAACAACTTCAGGTAAAATATTTTTTTTACACACTTGTGCATACACACACACACACTCCCCACTCATTTTTCTGAAGGTTAAAATGTTTATATTTCCCGTATACTTTGGAAGAGACACGTTATATGCAGGGCTCCTACTCCTACAGTTGCAGGTGCTGTTAAGGTTATGAATGCTACTGGACCATAATTTTTGAAACAAAAATAACATTTCAGATAATTATACCTACCCATGTGGTGCTGTAATCTATGACTGTCTTGAACCAATCAATATGAAGCAGCTGTGCATCTCACAAGCTCACCTGTGTAGGCGTTGTAAGTGGCCCTGTTATCCAAAGCTTGCTGGTTGTCCTCAAGTGCAACAAACCTTCAGTCACAGAAAATGTGCTGGGAAGACAAACACCCTTTCCCTGCTATTTTACTACAGGTGTTTATCTTTTATGAATCATGTCTAAATTTGTATTTAAATTAAATGCATTAAATTAAAGGTGAGTACAGTTATAGAAAGGGATGAAGTTTTAAAAAATCACTTAGAATATCAATGAAAGAATGCTTCATTAGGCTATCCAAACAAGTTAAATAATCCCAAACTTGGTTATAAAAATTAGTTCTCTTTTAAAATTATAGAGGTACTTTTCAATCTGGAGGCTAAGTCTCGAAGGTCCATGACTCAATTTTTTCAAACTTGAGGCTTTAGTTGTTCATATTCTGTGTATATAATAAGCTTCAAGGAAGGCCTAATCTTCTATGTCCCAGTGTGGTCCTCCATATCTTTTAAAACGTATATATCTATATATGTAGATATATACCAGTAATTCTTATTTCACTGCCAAAAGGAATAATCAAATTAAGTTTCTGCTAAATTCTAGCAAAATTTATATCCAATATAATCCAGTATTCATATTCAAGATGAATACCATGCACAATCAACTTCTTCCCTTATGTTCCCATCACCACCACTGTGGCTGAGCTGCCGTTATCTCATACCTGGGTGACTGGACTTCTCACCTCCACTCCACCCCACTCTTGTCCTTTCTTCAAGCTCAGACAAGGGGATTCTCTCAAAATTCAAGTCTGATCTCAAGCCTCATCTCCTCACTCTCTCCCCTGGACAGCCACCAGAGCTTTCTTCTCATACCTCTTTCCTGAATGTTCTTACGTATCACCAACTATTGCACATTCTAGCCCTTCTCTCTGGGGGAACACTTTCCTTCCTTCTTCACCTACATAACATTTAGTCAGTCTTCAGCCTGAGCACCATTTTAAGACTTTCCTAACCCAGTCAAATTCTCTTGTTCTAGACTCTCATATAGCCTCAGGCTTCTTTCTACTACCTGTTAATTTTGCATTTTTATATTTCTCTGTGGTTATCTGGTTACTGGTGATGTTACACTAAACTGTAAGCTTTCTGAGCAGAGATTTTATCTTTTTTACTCATCATTACATGCCCAAGTTTGAGTAGAGCAGTGGATACTCAACATATTTGTTGGATGAAAATAGAATTTTGGCAAACATTTTCTTTCATACCCAATAGTCTCAGAAGAAATGTGAATCTTACCATTCATTTGTTTCTTTTCCCTGGTTGTTTTCAGTGATCCAAGGAACTCAATATGGATTCATTGGCTAAAGATTTTTCCTTTAAAAACATGTAATGAGAAGACAGAGCTGGATCTTCTTAGCACCCGTCCATTTTGGAGGTTGGTGGTAGACTATGGATGGCATAAAAAATAGTACCCAGAATGCAAATGTCCTATTGCTTGTGACCACAAGATATCAACACCAGGACCATTTCCTTCTCTTGTCACTAGAAATAGCTTCATCAAGTGAGGAATTACTCAGCCTCCTGCGGGTCCCCTTTTCTGAAGCTAACATCCTACTCATCATTTGAACCCTAGTAGAAGCTACAATCCTATTCAATCTAATTTCAAAATAATGATACCAGCTCTATCACTTTATTTTCTCCTTTTAAAGTCTGTGTTAAGTCTCTTTCCTGTATTTTATTAATTGTGACACCAATCAAGGCATATAGGAGTGGGGGTTGGAGGGTAGGGAAATAGTACCTTGTCCACAAATGTTAGGTTGAAGGAACTGATATAATATTAACATCTTAGAGGAAGTATACAATGGTGAGAAAAATCCCTCTTCTGGGAAAAGCTGCCTTCATTTTCACTTTTTGTGCCCCCCTTCCCCACTCCCGCTTTTTAAATTTAAGCTTCTTGAGGCATGTTGTTTTGTTTTTTAATGTTTTTGTAAAAGATTCTACTAAGGTAGATTGGAAGTTCCAAGGCAAAGTCTCTTAATCTAGACTGATAAACAAGTATTTAGCAATTGTGAAACCCTTGAAAACATGCTAAATTGTGAGTATATGTTTGGGAGTACATGCTTCTGGAGAAAGACTCTGGATTTTATGTCAGATTCTGTCTCCAGCACCTGGTACAGTGCCTGGCATGCAACAGATGCTTAATAAATATATGAGTGAAGGGTGAGAAGATGAAGGAAGGAGATGCCCCTAAAGACACAGAGAAGGAACGGCTACAGAAGTAAGTTATCTGCTACAAGGAAAAAGGTAGTGTCAGAGAAGCCAATGAAGAAAAGACAGTGGTTAAACTGTCATCTGTTAAGAATAGTCAACTCAGATGGGGTCTGAAAAGTGCTCAGTGGATTTAGAAACAGAGAGGTAGTTGGAGATCTTTAAAACCGATAGTTTCAGTTGGGGTAAAATATCGCAGTAGGTTGGAGAATAGGAATACAGAGTAAGGAAGAGTGGGTGGAGACAACTCCCTCATGGAGAATGAGGAGTTGCTATAGGAAGGTTTTAGTTTTTTTAAGATAGAAAAGACTTGAAAATACTTAAATGTCAATGGGAAAGAGCCAAAGGTAAGTAAAGGAACAAAAGTCTGAAGAAACAGGACTGGGAAGGGACCTAGAGCTTTGTATCAGAAGAGGGTCATCTTTTCCAACGTGAAAGGAAGGAAGAACAAAGAATGAATACCAATTAAATAAGTTGGAAGGTTTGGTGATACTAATTTGAGAAAGATTGCATCTTATGGGTTCTATTTTCTCTGAGAAAATGAGAGGTAAAACAATCTGCTGAGAATGAAGGGGTACAAGGGTGGGTGGATACACGGGGAAGGTCATAGGTGAGCAGAAATTTAAAATAACTTTTATGGAGAATGGAAAACAGGGAAGAATTGCCAGGCAAAACTATGAACATATATTTGCTACTAGTATTCTCTGGTGGGTGCGTTTGCTATAGGAAGTGTTTTAAGCAGAAAGGCGTTTCTAAGAAGAATCCCTACTCACTAGGGCTACCTTCTCTCTTGATATTGAGTAACTTAAATTCAGGTTCAGATTGTGAAGATATTATTTCTGTATTACATACAGAAAGTACGGTGGATCTGATATTAAAGGTAAGAAGCCACTGATACTATTTTAAATACATAGGATATAAAAGTTTGCCTTTTAAGTACCTAAAAATGTCAACAGGAAAGACTTTTTTTTGGGGGGGGGGGTACAGGGAACCAAAAATCACTGTCAAAACCAAAGCCCTAAAATAACAACTAGAGGGCCACATTGGTAGGCCCACTAACTAGGACAGAGTTTTATCCTGTCACTTAAATGATAATGTCAGGGTCAACAAATCCATGACCAAAAGAGGGACATCTAGAGAAAGAAATTCCAGAGGAAAAACTGGTGAGAGTGATTGTTCTCAGATAGAAGACTCTCTTCAGTCTACTCCATTGCAGATAAAGCTAAGTTCAGTCTCTCAAGTTCAGTAGTTACCTGGACATCAAGCAGAGGTGATATGTCATGTCCAACCTCCAAACTGATGCATATTCTCTCGTTAGTTTTTCTCTCCCTTTGGCTACAGACATCCAGGAGTAGCTGGTGGCGTTAAATAGTTAATCATTGTTATTTCCCTCAATACTTCCTGCCTTGGCTTGAAATTTACCATGGGGGTAGTTACTGAACCAAGGGCCAAGACAAATACTTTAACACTCTCCATCTAGCCAAACCCACTCTGTCCCTAAAACTGTTCAGCAGTCCAAGCATGGAAGCAGAGAAGACAGTTGGTTTGGAAGGAAGTCTAAAGTGGTCATTAAGAGCATGGTTTCTAGGAGCAAATTGCTTGGGTTCATATTCTAGAGACACTACTTAGAGGATAGAAACTGTTTTAGTTTACTCAACAGCAAAATGGAAATAATAATAATGCCCGTCTCATAGGGCTGCTCTGCAGATTACAGGAGACAATCCTGGTAAACTTGGAAAAGTGTCTGGAACACAAGAAGCACATAGCATATGTTAGTTACTATCATCTCTGACCTAAGGCTGGGTTTTGCTGAGTAGGTTTAAAACAGAAGGGCAAGATTGCAAGAGTGCCAGGGTTGAAATGATGGGAAGTGAAAAGCAGAAGAAACTGATAAAGAGGGGAGCACAGTCAAGGGCCTGGAGTTTTTGAAATTGAAGTATAGATGCATTGGAAGTCATTTCGTTAGAGGAAATTAGCAGAAAGTAGTACTCCATTGTATATATATATACCACATCTTCTTCATCCACTCATCAGGTGATGGACATTTAGGCTCTTTCCATGTTTTGGCTATTGTTGACATTGCTGCTATGAACATTGGGGTACATGTGCTCCTATGCATCAGCACTTCTGTATCCCTTGGGTAAATCCCTAGCAGGGCTATTGCTGGGTCATAAGGGAGTTCTATGGATAGTTTTTTGAGGAATCTCCACACTGTTTTCCAGAGCGGCTGCACCAGTTTACATTCCCACCAACAGTGTAGGAGGGTGCCCGTCTCTCCACACCCATACTTACATGTTTAAATGTCACTCTCATACAGATACCTCCAGGGTTGTTGTAAGATACAGTGATCTTTTCATGCCTGTCTCTCAACCCTGCGCAGGCATTCGTAAATGTCACTTGTTAAACTAGAGACTTCTCACAATCACCAAGTTGGGAGGCAGACCATAAAAAGAATTTTCTGCCTATTAAAATGAGTCATCACACCTTAAACTTTTGATTATAAAGAATGATTTTCTGGTACACCTGGCTGGCTCAGTTGGTGGAGCCTCTGACTCTTGATCTCAGGGTTTTGAGTTTGAGCTTTGCAATCGTGTAGAGATTACCTTAAAAAACATGATTTTCTAATAAAGATTAGAAAGGATATGTAATATTTCTTTACCAACTTGCAGGATAACATTTATGAACACCCTATATTAGAAGAAGTCATAGTTGAGAACTCAAAGGGAAAAAAAAATCAGGATCTGAAAAATAAGGTTGCTAAGTGAACTTGTAAAATTCTTTACCTTCAATATACCAAACTCAAACCAATAGTGAATTAGCTACATTTCATTTGTATTCCTTTTCTAGAAACTTTTAAGGACTTTACTTGCTGTGCAGGTTAAATGTGACGCTGATAGATTCACTTTTGCTATAGGTAAATAACCTGAGAACTTTTTTTTTTTTTGAGAGAGAGAGAGGGAGAGGGAGAATCCGTGCACTAACAGGGGAGGGGTAGAGAGTGAGGGACAGAATCCCGAGCAGGCTCCGTGTTAACAGCTCAGGGCTAGAGCCCATGAACCACGAAATCATGACCTGAGCTGAGGTCAAGGTGGGACGCTCAACCAACTGAGCCATCCAGGCATCCCAACCTGAGAAGGTTTTAAAATCTTGTTTCTGGGTTACTTTCAAGTGTCCCATGCCTTTCTGATTTTATTACTTTGATCCACTGAGATTTTATCCAAATGTCAAATTTTCCAAATCATATATATCTGACATCAATTCTTAAACACATGGAGAAAATACACAAAACAAAATGAAATGTATCCTAGGATTTTATTCTCAATGAAGTCATAGTTGGCAGGTCATCCTAGTTGGCAGCAGGAAAGGGATAAGAGGTATACTATGATTTACTTACAAAAAGTAACAAAAAGAAAAAATACGGGAAAATAATAGAAATTTTAAAGAAAAACAGTCTTTTGAAGTGGTACAAACACTACCATTAGGTACTTTAAAAAACTCTTTAGGTATTGAGCTCAAAGAACATATCTGCTCCAAATTTAGTGATAAAGATCAGTCCTCCTTCAGTTATCCAAAATGTAGAGGAATAAGGATTTAACCAATATTCATAAATTTCTATTAAAAACTCATAAAATTGGGCGCCTGGGTGGCTTAGTCAGTTGGGCCTCTGACTTTGGCTCAGGTCATGATCTCACGTTTGTGGGTTCGAGTCCCGCATCGGGTTCTGTGCTGACAGCTCAGAGCCTGGAGTTCACTTCCTATTCTGTGTACTCCTCTCTGCCCCTCCCCCTCTCATGCTCTGTCTCTCTCTGTATCAAAAATAAATAAAACGTTAAACATTAAAAAAATAAATAAAAAATTAAAACTCATAAAATTAATTATTTTATTTGAATTCATAATGTCCTGTGGGCCCTTGGGCTTGTTCTCCTGTGAGATGGGGATTCAGGAGAGTATACATTTATAGGGCCTATGCAATGAATTAAGTGAACACTATTCCCTCTTCATTACTGCACAGGCTGTAACTCATAAATGAATAAAAACTGTGTTTTCTAGGAAAAGATGCCCTGAGAAAAGCACACTGATAGTGGAAAGTCAGAGAAGTTTGTGATTAATGTTCATCCAGTAATAATATGCTGTGATGTGATACAGAGTCTCATTTTAGTGGCAGAGGTTTTAGTACCTATATAAATTTGACTGCTTTTGCGTTTAGTCTTTAAAATCTGGGTATGCAGGCATATAGGCTTTCCAGAATTATGTGAGGAAAACTGTAGCTATAGTCATTATAGCTATAGAATTAAAGGTTTTGAATGTTCTAGATCTATCCATCATGAGTATAAAATAACTGCCTATACCTCATTTTAGATAGACCACCGTGTTGTTTCAGGGTAAGATATTTTTGATTGATTTTCCCAAATCCTTTTCTGATGATATTTCACATGTTGTTGATTTTTCTTGCCACAGCAGAACACTTAGCTGATTATCTCCCAAGAATAGTCTATAGCTCTATAATAATTACTGTGTCTCCTTCATGGTTCTAACTCAAAGTACAGACCTCATCAGACATACTATAAATATAGTTGGGATAATCTCTTTAGTTACATTATCTTACACTTAGCCACCTCAAAACTGCAACACTTTTCTGCCCATTCACACAGTTTCAAAGTGTCTTTCAATTATAGTTTATTTTTAGCATTCATAACTCAGACACATTTAATACTATTTGTATATTTAGAAGGATGGTATGCTTAATCTCCTTCAGAACACTCATAAAGATATCAGATAACATTTTTCCAACATTTGTTAAAAAAAAAATATATATATATATATATATATATATATATATATATATATATATATATATATATTAACTAATGATCCTATACTTTTGCTAACCAAAAAAGTTTGATTCCTTGTTTAAAAGTCTATAAGCCAGCATTTCAATTTTTACTATACCTCTTCAAGGAACAAAATGTACCACACTTTTGATGACAATCAATAACAATGCACAGAAAAGATGTTTGGAAACAATGACTACTGTGATTTATAGTATACTCCTGAATGCAAAAAATGTTAGCAAAGTTTTTTTGCACTGTTGATACCACCCTATATTATGTCAAATTCAAGTCAAACACAATTTTTTAAAAAGCTGTATTTGTAATGTGAAATGAAGATCTGCTTTATTTGGGCATTTGCTTAAGTTACTGGGCATTTACTACCTGCTAGGCATTGGTCTGGGAAGTGAAGATTTAGAAATGAAAAAGACAGGAATGGTTCCTACTTTTCCACTACCAAGAAGCTTGTTTTACCTTGGATCATTCACATTAAAAAATACATAAACCACCAATATAATGTTAGTCACAGATGTCACAGAAATGGGGCTGAAAGGAGCTCAGAGATCATCTACTATGTATATATTATCAATTCCAAGATGCACCTTATCTTACATTTTGACACTGTGAAATCAGCCACATCCTACAATGTAGTCAGACCAAGCTGTGCTCATGGGAGAGCTGCCACTGCCTGCACATGTGTGTCAAAACTAAAGGAACAGGTGTCAGAAGCTTGGAAGAAAATATGGAAGACAATGGTGAAGGCATTCTTAAGGATTCTTGATGATGCAAAATTCAATAAAATATAATAGTTGAAAGTGTTCATTTCTTATAGGAGATGAAAATGAAATTCAGAGAGGTGGAATGACTTGCCCTAACTTACAAAGCAGGGTAGGTAGTATGAGTCCAGGTTCTGAGTTCTATTCTTATTCTTCTACCAAAATCTTTAGGTCTATGCAAAGAAAGGCTCTAGAATATGGTTCTAGTTTTGGGACCATGGACAAGGAACTTTATCCCTCTTCGACTAGTTTCTGCATCTTTAAAAACCAGTTTAACAGACCGAATTCATGATACTGTACTAAGATAACGTATGTATAGGACTTAAACAGAGTTTGGCATATGGTAAGTACCAAAAACTATTTGAGATCAAACTTTATATTTGGTAGGAAATTTAAAGTGACCAATTATCCTTCAAATATTGCTCACTATATGAAGCCCACATCTAGTTATTTAACGAAAATACTAGAATATAAATAGACTGGTCAAATATTTTAAGCTGATTAATACAATAAAAATTTCCATCTTAACAATGCTTTGTCCAGCTCCATATAGTACTGTGCTAAGAACCTAGTAGACTGGGGCGCCTGGGTGGCTCAGTTGGTTGAGCGTCTAACTTCAGCTCAGGTCATGATCTCATAGTTTGTGGGTTCGAGCCCCGTGTCGAGGCTCTGTGCTGACAGCTAGCTCAGAACGTGGAGCCTGCTTCAGAGTTTGTCTCTTTCTCTCTCTGCTCTTCCGCTGTTTCACGTTCTGTCTCTCATAAATAAATAAATGTTTAAAAAAAAGTTAAAAAAACCCAGTAGACCTACCTGTAGAAAACCATACAAAAAATAAGAATTGACACCATGATTATCAAGTGACTAAGGCCTCTGATGTGTACAAACATATTATAAATACAACCTGAAACAACATATGTAAAAACAAGGAAAAAACATTCAAAATGCATAAACAGTTCATTTATTCTTGCTTTCTATAAAATACTATTACAACCATGTATATTAATACTTGTATAAGAACCACAAGTTTTGGAGGTTAAAATGTACCTACCATAGGAAGACATTTGGTCAGAACAGTGAGAGTACTAACTGTTCATGATTAATATATTATATGTTTAAAGCACCTTCTCATTTATTATCAACTCTGTGCCTTGCATATAGTATATAATTGTAAAACTAAATCCCAGGTGCCTTCTAATGCCATTTGTTTTCTGTTCAAACAATGGCATGTTTAGAGAATGGGTAAATGTCTACATTTCTTTTTTAAGCCTTCCTGGTCAGCTCTTCTAATTTGGGGAGTTTAAGTGAAAATATAAATTATAACACACTATGTTATATAGAGTCAGCCTGCTTTACATATCAGTTTCTATATTTTTGTTATAAAAATAACAACATTCTATATGTATATTTTACATCATGAAATCATTACGTATTTCAGAGAAGTAAAAATAGTTTCAACTGAGATTCTGAATGCAGCAGATATACAGCTAAGCGGTTAAAAAGTCATTTTAATTACTAGGAAATGTTAACCAATCAACTCACATTTGTTCCTGTTTCACCCGAAGACAAAAAACTAGAGAGAACTAACTTAAACAAATATATCTATATTTAGAATTATTGTATTTGCACAAGCCTCTCACAATTAAAGTCTTATCATGAGGTAGAACTCTGGTGTCTTTGTTTCATCACGACAATTATGCAGTAGCAAAGTGCAACAATTTTCCTAATATTTTAAATATTTTCTCATACCCATTAGTGTAAGAATGCTTTTGTTAAAAAATCTCACAGGCCCTAACATGTTATCCAAATTTAAACCTTCAAAGAAAAATAACCCATTAATTCAAAATGCTAAGTTTCCTTATTAATTCTGGAACTTCAAACTACCATTATTAGTTTGCTTATGTTTGGGATTTTTAAAGACCAATCACATACTGCACTATACACATCCTGCATAGTATTTGTGGGTCAAGGTCTAAGGCTGAGAATGGTTGAGTCTGCAGGGAACAGCCCGACTGCCAAATGTGAGAGCTCCACGTCAAGATGCCTGTCGGGCAAAACAACCGGGAACCAGACTCCAAGGGGCACAGCAGCTCGAGGACGCCTGCACTTAGTGGGGCGCCCCACACCTCTGCGACCCCCAATTTCCCAGCGCGCCCTGCCTCTCTCCGTCTTCGCCTCTGGCCCGCCCCTTCCTTCCGGGCTAGCTCCCGCATTGCCCGCCCAACTCTAGACTACGCTGAGTGACAGAAACCAAAATCCGGCACACTAGGAAGGCCCGCGTAAGAAACGACGCCCCACCCTGCCAAGAGGAGCGGCTCATTTAGAAAAACTTGGCGGCGAGTTAACCGGAAGCGCGGAGGCACATTTCTTAGGTCTTTTGGAGTACCCTGAAGCCCAGTCATCTCATCTTTTGTCCTTTGACAGGCCTCTTTAAAGCCCCAATTCTGAGCGCTTTCCAGGCAGCTCTTGACTCGAACTCCATTGCGGTCCTTCACTGATGGCAGCCATGATACTTGCATCCGGGGATTTCGAGGAGTCCCGACCAAAGCCTCCCGGAAGTGACGCGCGCGCGGAGGGATTCGTGTTCGGCTGAGGTGAAGGGGCTCCGGAAGCGGGTGCGGTAGAGACGGTGGTGGGGAAAAGTTGGGTCTTATTCACTACCGCGTTCTTGCAACGCGTATTACGTGTCATGTGTTGTGCTCAACATCAGCATTGCCGTGCCGTTTAAATCCTTTCTTTCCAACAGGCCCAGGAGGAAGAAATTTTGTTTCCTTTAAAGAGATTAAGACTAGCAGAGGGCAAGTGATTTGTCAAAGATCATACAGCTTGTACTGGAGATGGTCTGACCCCTTCAGTTTGGCTGCGGAGCCTGTTTTTAAATCTCCGTAATACTTAATTTTAGCAAAATCCCAATCTGTGGTGCTTGCATCCTGGCAGGCCACTTCAGCAAGGGCATTCACTTTCAGCTCAGCATTGTTGCCCATGGAGTAGTGCCAAGTCACCATGGTCTTTGCGGTGGATACAGACCAAACTGTGCCGGGATCACTAAGCTAACCCAGTGTCCTGGGATCTCACCTGATCTCCTGTCATTTGAGTCTGCACATGGAGATTTCTTGCTGACCTCGACCACAGGTTAACGGTGGGGATTGGCACTGACTGTTGGCGCTGGGAAACGTTTTAACTCCCGTCAGGCACTTGTAAAGTCAAGACTGTTCAGACCACTCGAGGCCTGTCATCACCGTCAAATTGTTCTGGCCTTAATAAAGGACTGACAACTATTATCTTGGATTTTCCACCAAATCAGTTGTTTCTCCTGGTTTCCATTTCTTTAGAATATGATTCAGAACTAGTACTTGTATTTTATGTCAACATTAACTATAACCAGCTTTCAAATACTAAAGTGTGAATAGCCACTGAGGTCTTTTTTTTTCTGTTTTGTTTTGTTTTCTTTTTCTTTTCTTACAGAGAGGCCACCAGGTGGGGAAATAGCCACACACAGCCCAACACCTCCTTAGAATGGGAACTCTGAGACCCCTGGGTGTCATAGGTCCCAGGGGCACCCTGTCCTCAAGGAAGGTCAGAGCCCAGTGCTGGATATCATGGGGGCGAGGCAGTATTTTTGTAAAAATAAATTATGTATAGAAAAAAAGCACTAAACAAATACATCAGAATTAAGAATGATAATATTTGCAGAGTGACCATTTAATTTTAGTATTTTCTTCTCTTTTTATTTTCCATATCTACTACAAAACCTTTTATTATAGGGAAATAAATTAACCACAGTAAACCTTTTTTAATTGCTTGCGATAATGAACACAGAGGCATATTACCACATTTTGGCAAATGACAGTTCTTGACACAAGTTACAGGAATTCTATTTGGAAAAGCATTGGTTTTTGTCAGGATATTATCAAAGTACAGTTTTGGTATTGATGTTTTCCACACACCTTTGTATAAAAATATACTATGATCAGAAGTTTTTCTTCTAAGAAAGAGAGGAGAGAAGGATTTGGGGCACTTGAAATTCTGGAGAACAAGTATAACAAGCTGTTTTTATTCTGCTTTCTTTGGGATAAAGCTTTAAGCAATTTATCAGGTTTAGATTGTGCAAAATAAAGGTTTCATTCTCTATTTCTGTATTCTACTTCCCACTGTTGCTTTTTAATGACCTCTCAAGCAGTGGCACAAGAAATACAGTGAAAACGTAGAAGAGAAGAATGAGAAGGGGTTGGGGAGGAAGGAAGTATAAAATGTAGGGAATAAAGGAAAATGCTGATATTGGGGGATATTGGGGTTGAGGTTGCTTTGAAGTTCCAAGATAGCATGTAACAACCTTTTCATCTTAGTCCTGGCAAAAGACCAGTTGCCCACTCAAACAGATTTGCATATACAATGCTCCCACTCACACACTGAGCACCCATTATGATAATTCTTACCAAATTTTCAGCTTTATTCTCCTACAAATTAGACATATATTTTGACAAAACCTAGAGTGTTCTGAACAAAAAGAAATATAAAATCCCATAGATTCCCCTGGGGTTCCCTCTTACCAGATCATTCGTTCATCCTGTGATTAGTAGCATAACTGGATCCTGGACTGGGAGTGTAGCCTGCAGCATTATAACACAACAACTACGAAACACTAAGT
This sequence comes from Mungos mungo, assembly GCA_004023785.1. NCBI lineage: Eukaryota > Metazoa > Chordata > Mammalia > Carnivora > Herpestidae > Mungos > Mungos mungo. Next base: position 78,337 of record PISW01006746.1, on the reverse strand, counting down.
GAAGCCCTGACAAGATGCATGTTTTCAAAGGAAGTATCTTTTTTTTTTTAAATTTTTAATGTTTATTTATTTTTGAGAGAGAGAGCTAAAGAGACAGAGCATGAGTGGGGGAGGGCAGAGAGAGAGAGGGAGACACAGAATCTGAAGCAGGCTCCAGGCTCTGAACTGTCAGCACAGAGCTCGATGCGGGGCTCGAACCCACAAACTGTGAGATCATGACCTGAGCTGAAGTCAGACACTTAACCAACTGAGCCACCCAGGCACCCCTCAAGAGAAATAACTACATTAGTCTGGGCCCTCTGAGAAGCAGTTGTTAAGATGAGATTAAATGCACAAGAATTTTGTTAGAGGAAACAGTTGTGAGAGAGAAAGGAGAGGGAGCCACAGAAGGCTGAGAGAGTCTTCAGCCTGGTGCGGGTCTGAAACTCAGTGAAGGAGGTAGAAGGTGGTTGGTGGAAGTATCTCAGGCTGCTGAACAGTCTAAGGAAGATTTGGCCAGGCTTGTTGGGAATGCTCAGGCTAAAGCTGCCATCAAAGTCCTCGTAGGGGGGAACCTGCCTCATTATCTCGGCTGCGTTCAGTCACTGGCTGGAGCAGCCCATGGAAAGCTTGGCTCTTGGTGCGAACGTGGCAGAAGATTTCAGAGTGTAGCCTCTGGGGCACTCGGTCAGTTTTGTTCCCTGTATTTGGTAACCACAGTCCGAAAAACGGGTTTTCAATTGGAGATTGTCACCAATTTCAAGGCTTAGAAGATTATAAAAGAGGTGATTTCATGAGGAGGAGTTTTGGAGAGAGCCATTGTTATGCTTCCTCACTCCCCTTAAAGCCTACCGTATGGGGCTCCAATGGCACTACTTAGGGAACTTGATATGTCCCCCTTGGGTTTTGAGAAGCACCGTAGTGCCTGACTCACACCTGAGAAATCCTAAGGTAGGAGAAATAGGTCAGTGAAAAGTGTGGGCAGAGGAATAAAGAAGAATTGCTATGTTGGGATCAGCTGTCACCCCCAGGGCAAATGATGTTCAAGTGGTGTTTCTCGTGCACCAAATGTATACCACATGCAAGAATGATTGAGCTGGCCTGGGGCTCTTTCAACTCTCGCCCAAGAGGACTTCCTGGAAGGGAAATGGGACTCCAACTGAGAGAGTTTATGGGGTGTGGATTATCAGAAAGTCTGGAGCTATAGAAGGAGCAATAATGGAGGAAATAGAACGCATTGGCCATCTAGAATGGCCAGCTTGTTCAAGTTTGGCTGGAACTCTCCATACTTTGAAACCGAAAGTCCTGAGTTTCGAGAATCCTTCAGTCCCAAGCAACTCAGGATGGTTGGTCATTCTGCATGTCATAGGAGTTGCAGTCAGAAGGTACCCCAGCATGGAACCTCCAAATCACCCATAAGAGTAAGAGGTAAGTTGAAATTTCAAGCAGGTCCCGAATATGAGAAGCCAGCTTACGATTGTGTCAGATTTGAAGTGGATATTATCAGAGGGTAATTGGAAGATGATGCTGAAGCAAGACCTTCTTTTCCACACCATCCTTTTGGAGTGTGGATAGGCTGCTCAGGCTGCCATAACAAAATACCACAGACTGGGTGGCTTAAACTACAAAACTTTATTTTCTCACAGTTCTAATGGCTAGAAGTCCAAGATCAACGTTCTGGCTGATTGAATTTCTGGTGAGAACTCCCTTCCCATCTTGCCGATGGCCACCTTCTTGCTATGTCTTCACGTGACCTTTCCTCAGTGCCTGTGTGAGGAAAGGGGAGGGAATGGGAGGTATCTCTGGTGTTTCTTCTTATAAAGACACTAATTTTATAGGAGCAGGGCCCTACCTTGTGATCTTATTTAACTCTAAGTCTTCAGAGGCCTCGTCTCCAAATACAACATTTGGGGTTAAGGCATCAACATATGAATTTTAAGGGAACACAAACATTCAATACATGCCAGTGTGACTCTAGAACACAGAGATACTTTGGGGCTGGGGGTCATGAAAATATTAGGCTGCTTCATGCCTCATACCCTTATGGAGAAGATATGCTATAGTGATTCTGTAGCCCTGTGTCTTTTCAAAAACAAAAGTAAACATTATAGTATATTTAGAGATCATTTGTGTCGCTTTTAGAGGTCTTCAGACATTATTCTAATTATGTCAAGGTAAAGCTGAACCCCACCAGGGGCCTGTTTTGTAGTTTGTTTGTTTGTTTCTATCCTGTAGAGCAAAGGAAGTCACCAGCTAATCTTCACCTTACTGGGCCCATAGAGAAACCCACAAGAGACCGTGTATACAATAATCAGGACTTGGACAAAACAGGGATTTAATAAACCATGGAACTGTTCTATATGGTGCTGCCTATATTTATGACATTTGATATTTTTAAAAAGTTACAAAGGATTGATTAATCAGGGAATGTATCTTCCTGTATCTTTAGTTGTAGACACTAGTTCAAAAGGCCAGTAAAGTCAGAATGAAGTGCTATAATCAGTATTATAGAGTTTGATATTGGATGTCCCTAACACTATCTGAACCCTTTTAGGAAGGAGAGCTAGTTTTTAAGTCTTTAAGGCTTTAGTAGTTGGAACTAGGTTCAGCTGTGAGCACAGAGTAATAGAAAACACCAAAATAAAAGTTATTATGTTTTTAATATGACAAGTTTATTTTTTTCTTTGAAGAAAACTGGTGAAATTAGCTTGGGGTTAGTATGGTGATTCATGGGGTGAGGATTCCAGGCTCTTCCTCCTACCTTGTTGCCCTACTGTGTGTGACTTGGTTTTTCAAAGTAATTTCCTGGTCCAAGATGGCTGCAAGAGCTCCAGTCATTCTAGTGAACAGGAAGGATGGAGACCTACGAAGAATAGTACGCCTCTTTCATTTAAGGACAATTCCCAAAAGTTGTACATAGGTTTCTACAAGAGAGGCTGGGAATGGTAATACTTTTTTCCCTAGTAGTCAGTACCCACTCCACAGTTATGGGATCTTATTACTCTAGAACAGAGATCAGCAAACTATGGCCCACGGGCCAGTCACGTGTGTTTTTAAATTTTTTAAAATGTATTTTACATATTTTATGAGAGAGAGAGAGAGACAGCGCGAGCAGGGGAGGATCAGAGAGAGAGACACACACACACAAAATCCGAATACAGTCTCCAGGCACTGAGCTAGCTGTCAACACAGAGCCTGACGTGGGGCTCGAACCCATGAACCACGAGATCGTGACCTGAGCCAAAGCCAGACACTCAACTGACTGAGCCCTCCAGGTGCCCCACCAGTCATGTGTTTTTTTAAAAAAAAATTTATTGAAATGCAGCCCTGCCAATTTTACCTATTGTCTATGGATACATGTTTTTTTGTTTGTTTAAACACTTCTTATTTTTAAATTTTAATTCCAGGGAAGTTAACATACAGTGTTATATTAGTGTCCGGTGTACAATATAGTGATTCAAAACTTCAGCATATTAATCAGTGCTCATCAAAATAAGTGTATTCTTAGTCCCTTTCAACTTTCACCCATCCCCCCACCAACCTCCCTTCTGGTAACCACCAGTTTGTTCACTAGTTAAGAGTCTGTTTCTTGGTTTGCCTCTATCTTTCCCCACCACCCCCCAATATGATCATTTGTTTTATTTATTAAATTCCATATATGAGTAAAATCATATGGTATTTCTCTTTCTCTGGCTGACTTATTTTGCTTAGCATTATACTCTCTAGCTCAATTCATGTCATTGTGAATGGCAAAATTTCATTGTTTTTATAGCTGAGTAATATTCCAGTGTAAGTGTATCTTTCTTATCTATTCATCAATGGATGGACACTTGTGCTGCTTCCATAGCTTGGCTATTATAAATAATGCTGCTATAGAAATAGGGATGCATGTATCCTTTTGAACTAGTGTTCTTATATTCTTTGGGGAAATACCTATGAGTATAGTAGTGTGATTGCTGGATCATAAGGTACTTCCATTTTTAACTTTTTGGGGAACCTCCATACTGTTTTCCAGAGTGGCCGCACCAGTTTGCATTCCCATAAACAGCACACGAGTGTTCCTTTTTCTTCACATCCTCGCCAACACCTGTTGGTTCTTGTGTTGTTGATTTCAGCCATTCTGACAGATATGAGGTGATATCTCATTGTAGTTTTGATTTGCATTTCCCTGATGATAAGTGATGATGAGCATCTTTTCATGTGTCTGTTTACCATCTGGATATCTTCTTTCGAGAAATCTCAGTTCATGTCTTCTGCCCATTTTTTAATTGGATTGTTTGATTTGTGGGTGTTGAGTTTTATAAGTTCTTTATATATTTTGCATGGATACATTTTTAAAAACAGCCTTATTGATGTATAATTCACATGCTATAAAATTCAGTCATTTAATCTGTACAATTCATTGGCTTTTAGTATCTTCACAGAATCATGCATCTAGTACCAAAATCAATTTAGAACATTTTTATTACCATGAAAAGAATCCCCACACCACTTAGCTATTGTCCTTGAATTTCCCATTTCTTCCTCCAACCCAAGACCTAGGCAGCTAGTAATTACTTTGTGTCTCTATAGATTTACCTATTCTAGACTTTTCATATCAGTGGAGCCATACAATATGTGGTCCTTTGTGCCTGGCTTCTTTCACTTTGCATAATGTTTTCAAAGTTATTCTATTTGTAGCACATATTAGTACTTCATTAGCACTTCATTTCTTTTTGTTCCATTGTATGGCCATTCCCATATTGTTCATCTTCATCAGTTGATGGCCATGTGAGCTGGTTTGAAGAAGCAATAATTTTTATTCTGTTAAGACTGAAATAACACAAACCAGCAGGTAGTCTACTCCAATATATCAAGTTTTAAAACATTACCTTATGGATTTTGATGGGACTGACTGATTTGGGCAAAAATATTGTGTAAAAATATTGACGATCTAAATAAATGTGATTAAGATTTAATCAAGGTTTATGAGAAATGATGTAGTACTACTACGAGTACTATGGTTGTTGCGAGTCCCTATTCAGAGTTACATCCAGCTCCCAAGTTGTTTGTGGAAGGCTTCTCAACAATGCTTAAAGGTAAGCTGTTGCCTACAGATTATGTGAACGTAAAGACATGGGTGTTCTAGAAGACAGAGTCAATTACCCTAATGACAGTGTAAAAGTTTGCATCATATATGTCTAACACTGGAATCTTACATCATTTACATTATTATAAATGTATTCTGTTGAGGCAAGAGAATTCAGGGTACCAGTCTGAATGTCGTGTATGTTCTTTTTTTACAAACTGTCTCCATTACTACTTCCTCTTTCACCAGGGACAGACTACAGGTGAGTGCACAGGCTCTACAGATGGTTCTAAGAAGTCTTCGATGAAGCTAAAGGGGGCAGATTTCTCTAGTGTGTAGCCACCATCCCCAGCTTGAGACTTGGGAAGCACATGTATAGCAGTGAGTCAGAGTGAAGCTGACATGCGTGGAGAAGCTGGGGTAAGAGACCGCTGGAAAGAGACCTGAAAATTTTTACATCTTAGTTTCTGGGAGTTTCTGAGACCCAATATCCTTTCTGCCCTTTCAGTAGTTCTGTGTCCAACTTTTCCTTTCACTACAAAGGATACCAGGCCTTAATATTTTTCCAATAAATCTATCTTTTTCAGACTAGTTTGTTTGTTTGGAAGCAACAAAAGAACCAAAAGACTCAATGCATGCATGATTATTAATGTATATATTATATATATAATATATATAAAGTAGGAGGTTTCTCTTTCTTAACAATTTAGTATCTTCCCATATTATTTCTAGGCATCTTACACATATGAAATATAACTTTATATTTACTTTCATTTACATGTGACTTTTATTTGGCAGTGTTATGGAATTCTTCTTTGTTAAGATATATAAAATATACTACATCTTAAAAAAAAAGTTTTTTTAATGTTTCTTCATTCCTGAGAGAGAGCATGAACAGAAGAGGGGCAGAAAGAGAGGGAGACAGAGAATCTGAAGCAGGTTCTGTGCTGTCAGCACAAAGCTCAATATGGGCCTTGAACTGACAACCTGTGAGATCATGATCTGAACCAAAGTCGGACACTCAACTGACTGAGCAACACAGGCATCCCATAGGTGCATAATATCCCATTGCATGGTGTGCCCCAATTTATTTAACTAAATAATTATGAATATTCAAAAGGTATTCCCCAACTTCATAGGTATTACAAGACAAAGATATAAAATTCTTTCATCATTTATTAATTCAGCAAATATTGTGCCCTCATTATGTGCCTCTTTGCCAGGCAAGGTTATTTCTGCAGTTTCTTTTTATGCAGAGGAGAAGACATAAACAAATAAATGTGAACTAAATAATTGCATCTACTAGTAAGTTCTGCGAAGAAAAGAAAACATGGATATTTGATAAAGAATGAAAAGTGTGGATGTAGCACTTCTTTACATCTCAACTGTTTCTCAGCTGATCTCAGCTGTTTCTAAAGGATGACCTTTGGCCTAAGTCCTGAGTGGTACAAAGGAACCAGCCTGGTGAGATGGGGCAGAGGCAGCATCAAAAGCAAATGTCCTAAGGCGGTGAGGATCTGGCAGTTTAGAGGAAAACAAAGGAGGCCAGTTTATCAGTCCCAGTTGTTAGTTACAATCAGTAGAAACCAATGTACCAGTTTAAGGAGAAAAAGAATTCACTGAAAAATGCTGCGCAACGCACAGAATCTCCAGGATGGCCAGAGAACCTATCTTGGAGACTGACAAGACAAACTCTCAAAATCCCGTCACAGAACTGGTGTGGTGGGGATGTTACTTGTGTGACTACTGGTTGTGGACGCTATAACTTGCACGAGTGACAATATTACCACTGCTGGCTCTGAAATTCAAACCTACTTGCCACCATCCCCCTACCCATATTTGCAGTATATGTATAATTTAAAGCCCGAAGAAGTGACTCACTAATGTAGACCTTATATGTGTATTTTTGCACATTTATATTGATATTTCTATAGACTAAATTTATACAAGTGTTAGATTTAAACAGAAGTACATCAATTTTTTTCTACTAAACTGTATTCCCTAAAATGTGATAGTAATTAACACTCCCGAAAACAGTATATGAGTATGCCAGTTTCCTCAAAGCCTCGTCAATTCCACATTTGTGTTTTAGAGTAGTTTTGTAAAGCTGGACACACCCGGACTTGATTCTGGCTCCATGACTTAGTAATTGTGTGTCACTGGGCAAATTTATCCATTCTCTGGGTTTCCTTTACTTTGTATATATAGTATGGAAATGATAACCATGTTGCTAAGACTGTTCGTTGTCCCCTAATATTCATTCTCCCCTTAGATATTCATAAGACCCTAAGTTTTAGTTAGATTGAGAGATGTCCAAAATCAGTACTACTAGTTTTTCTTAGTCATAGCCAGCATCAAGATCTGCAGAATGGGTGTCAGCTATTTGTAAGAAAATACTGGAAATAACAGGAATTTTTAACATTTGTTTATTTTCAGACAGAGAGCACAAGCAGGGAGGGGCAGAGAGATAGGGAGAGAGAACCGCATGCTGGCTCCGACTGACACTGCAGAGCCCTGTGCAGGGCTAGATCTTACAAACCGTGAGATCATGACCTGAGGTGAAATCAAGAGTTGGATACTTAACTTACTGAGTTACCCAGGTGCCCCAGTAATGAAGCACTTTTTAAAGAAATTATGTTACAAGCATTCTTTATGTTACACAAGATAATACTGTATAGAAAATTCACATATGCTTCTGAGTTAAGCGGTTTGAGAATAGTCAGACTCTGAACGTGAAGAAAAAATTTATCTTAAATGATTTATTTTGCTTACATATCCCTTATATATATTTTATATATGGATAGAAGTGGTATATAATTCAATTCATGTCTAAATGAAACAAAAAGTTCTATTTCAATAAATACACAATAAAATGTCTAAGTGATAAGAAAGTATTGTCATAATTTAACTGGACATTTTTTTTCGTATTCTTAGATTCCATTAAAATATAAACAGAAATGGTCTCAAATGTTCATTCTTACTTTATTCTATAGTAACAGAACTCTCAAATTTCGTAGTACATAGGACGGCCAAAAATAAAGATTCAGGCTCCATTGCAATTAGATCATGTGACTTAGTCTGGCCAATGAGACATGAGCATAAGAGATGTGTGCAGATCTCAAGTCAAGACAGTATGGTACTGGCACAAAAACAGACACATAGATCAATGAAACAGAATAGAAAACCCAGAAATGGACCCACAATTATATGGTCAATTAATCTTGGACAAAGCAGGAAAGAATATCCAATGGAAAAAAGACAGTCTCTTCAACAAACGGTGTTGGGAAAGTTGGACAGCAGCATGCAGAAGAATGAAACTGGATCATCTTCTTGCACCATAACAAAAATAAATTAAAAATGGATGAAAGACTTAAGTATGAGGCAGGAAACCATCAAAATCCTAAAAGAGGACACAGGCAGCAATGTCTTTGACCGTGGTTATAGCAATTTTATACTAGACACATCTCCAGAGGCAAGGGAAACAAAACTAAAAATGAACTATTGGGACCTCATCAAGATAAAAAGCTTCTGCACAGGAAACAATTAACAAGACTAAAAAGCAGCCTACAGAATGGGGGAAGATATTTGCAAGTGACATAGCTGATAAAGGGTTAGTAGCTAAAATCTATAAATAACTTACCAAATTTAACACCCCCAAAATAAATAATCAAGTTAAGAAATGGGCAAAGGCCATGAAAAGACATTTTTCCAAAGAAGACATCTAGATGGCTAACAGATACATAAAAAGATGCTCAACATCACTCATCATCAGGGAAATGCAAATAAAAACCACGATGAGATACCACCTCACACCTGTCTGAGTGGCTAACATTAACAACACAAGAAAAACAGATGTTGGCAAGATGCAGAGAAGGGGGAGCCCTCTTACACTGCTGGTTGGAGTGCAAACTGGTGCAACCACTCTGGAAAACAGTATGGAAGTTCCTCAAAAAGTTAAAAACAAAATAGCCCTATGACCCACCAATTGTACTACTAGGTATTTATCCAAAGGATACAAAAATGCTGATTCGAAGGGTCACAGGCTTATATAACTGTGCTATCAACAATAGCCAAACTATGCAGTGAGCCCAAAATTCCATCAACTGATGAATAGATAAAGAAGAGGTTGTATATATATACAATGCAATATTAGCCATTACAAGGAATGAAATCTTGCCATTTGCAACAACATGGATGCAGCTAGAGTGTATTATGTTACATGAAATCAGCTAGTCAATGACAAATACCACATGATTTCATTCATATGTGGAATTTAAGAAACAAAACAGATGAATATAGGGTCGGGAAAAAAGAGAGGGAAGCAAACCATAAGAGACTTTTAATGACAGAGAACAAACTGAGGGTTGATGGAGGAAGGTAGGTGGGGGGGATGGGATAAATGGTGATGGGTATCAAGGAGGGCATTTGTGAGGAACACTGGGTGTTGTATGTAAGCGATGAGTCACCATATTGTAACCTGAAACCAATTTTACCATATATGTTAACTAACTAGAATTTAAATAAAAACTTGAAAAGGAAAAGTTGTGCCCTTTCCTTCTCCCTCTCCCAACCTTACTGCTAAGAATCAAGATATAGTGATGAATCATGTTAGGGCATAAACCAAGGGTGGCAAACTAGAGATGACTGAGCAATGAGACAGAAGGAGTTTAGTTCCCTGACACTGTAAGTCACCATACCAATCCTAGACTGCTTAAACCTAGGTTGTTACATAAGAGAGAAATAAATTCCTAGCAAGTGTAGGCTGCAGTATCTTGGATCCCTATAACAGGAGCTGAACTTATACCCTAATGAATATAGTTCACTTAATTGAATTGTGGTGAATATTATTAAATTAGATAAGGTATATAAAATACTTAGTAGAGGCATGTAATGAATGTGCGCTAACGTAACCTGCCTTAAGTCTCAAACAAGCCATGGTAGGTTTTAAAATTTAACTAAATTTCTGTTTTTCCTTTCTTTGTGTGTTCAATAAACACTGAGAATTTACTATGTTCCAACTACTGTGTTTGACCCTGGGTATAGAATGGAGAACAGATATAATAATAGATAGTAATAAAATTTAATGAAAAGCCAGGTGCTACAGTATAGGTGTTTACTCTCCAGGAGCAGGTCTTGAGATGAAGGAATATGATGTTACTGGGTAGGAGTGAGAAGCAACCAGACATAAGAAACTCAGATACCCAAACTCACAGCCCATTCTCACCCTACTTCCCTTTGTATAACACAGGCAATAACCCTGAGCAACTTGCTTTCATCTCTTCTACCAAGAAGGCTGCACTGAGGACTAATAGGAAATCATGACTGCAAGGATGAGTTCACAATTATCATGAGCTACATGGGCTGAACAACAGAGTAGACATAGCTTAAGACTAGGGTAGTAAGTTGGCCCATTGGGCAGCAGGAGGGAATGGTAATAAGAAGAATTGCTTAGATATATATAGGGCTTACTATCTTCAAAAGCATTGTTTTAAGCTATTTACAGATCTAAAATTCATATAATTCTCATAATGAGCCTGTCAGGAGTGTGTTAGGATTATTCCCATTGTACTGATGAGATGCACATGGCATGAAAGGACTATAACTCACCCAAGATAACACATCTAGTAAATAGGAAAGCCAAGATTTGAATCCAGGGTCTGGTTTCCAGAGTCCGTCTTAAACACTAGGCTATACTGGGATGATGGAATGTTTAAATGAAATATTGAGACATATAAAAGATCAATTGAAAAACATTAACATCCATGAATAATTTCAGGAGGAGAGAATAGAGGGAATAGAGGGAAAGAAATAATAAATAAGATACAAATCCTTAGATTGAAAGGAGCCTTCCTAGTAGAATAAACAAGACATATTGAACATAGTATGGCGAAGCTTCGACAAATTATAATGAAATTTTAGAGAATCAAGAATGAAAAAACAATCCTAAGAGAGGAGATCTTAACTGTGCTTGCAGAAAAAAAAAAAAAGTAACTACTATTTGAGATAATAGAGATGTCAATTACCTTCTTTGTGGTCAATGACTCACAATGGATACATATAAAGAAATATCATGGTGTAACCTTAACTCTATACAATTTGATTTGTCAATTACACCTCAGTAAAGCCTGGAGAAGAAGGCGCACTCCAAAAAGTTATCAGAGATAACCTACAAAAGGAATGAGAATCACTGAAGTCAGATTATCATCAGCAATACTGATATCAAGAAAAAAAATGAATCAGTGTCTTCAAAATAGTAAGAAAAAGAATTTCAATCCCCAAATTCTATAGTTAGCCAAAGAATCTTCCAAATTCAGTGGTAAAAATATATTTTAAGACATCTCAACTCAGGAATTTATCACCCGTAGATCCTCTCTGAGCAAACTGTCAAAGGAGCACTTCTGCAAAGAGAACACTGGGAAATACAAGAAAACAAAGTGGACACATAATTAGTAAAATTTATTATTAGGTAAGTATTGTTTGTAAAGAACTTAAAAATTTTTTTTAATGTTTATTTATTTTTGAAAGAGAGACAGAGTGTGAGTGGGGGAAGGGCAGAAAGAGAGGCAGACAGATTCTGTAATGGGTTGCATCCTCTGAGCTGTCAGCACAGAGCCCAACACAGGGCTGGAACTCACAAACAGTAAGATCATGACCTGATCTGACGTCAGATCTTAACCGACTGAGCCACCCAGGCGCCCCATTATTTGTAAAGAACTTTTTAATGTTAGTCTGGTATATACACTCTAAATAATACTGTTGCCAAGATTGTGTTTTCCAAAAATGGACATAGGAATGTCCATAGGAAGGGAATGCTTTCAGTTCTACATGCTTTCCAGAAACTTGTCATTTTTCATCATGAGGTGTAATTTACTTCTCCCTCCTTTGAGGGTAAGCAGGTTTGTGACTGCTCCGACCAGTAGAGTGCACAGAACTAACACTAAGTGACTTCTGAGGGTAGGTCATTAGGATAGAGCTTCATCCTACCTGTCTCTTATGGGAAGTTGACTTTGACAAAACCAGCCACCATGCACGACAGAAGCCCAAACTAGTTTACAAAGAGAGGTTGTATGGAGAGGCCTCTATGGAAAGGGAATCCACTTCCCAGCCAGCATCTACCACCGGACTTCTGAGTAAGTTAATCATCACATGATTCTAGTACCCAGCCTTTGAGTCTTTTAACTCAGACACCAGACATTCTAGAGTAGAGACAAGCCATCCCTTCTGTGCCCTGTCTGACTTTGTGAACAACAAAATCCATAAACATAAAAATTGGTGTTTTTACTGTTGTTGGGAATGTAAACTGGTGCAGCTGCTGTGGAAAACAATGTGGAAGTTCTTCAAAAAATTAACAATAGAACTCTCCTATGACCCAGCAATAGCACTGCTAGGGATTTACCCAGGAAATAGAGAAGTGCTGATGCATAGGGGCACATGTACCCCAATGTTCATAGCAGCACTTTCAACAATAGCCAAATCATGGAAAGAGCTTAAATGTCCATCACCTGATGAATGGATCAAGAAGATGTGATATATATATACAATGGAATACTATATGGCAATGAGAAAGAATGAAATCTGGCCATTTGTAGCAACGTGGATGGAACTCGAGGGGGTCATGCTAAATGAAATAAGTCAGGCAGAGAAGGACAGATACCATATGTTTTCACTCATATTTGGAACAGGAGAAACTTAACAGAGGACCATGGGGGAGAGGATGGGAGAAAAACAGTTGAGGAGAGGGAGGGAGGCAATCCATGAGAGACTCTTAAATACTGAGAACAAACTGAAGGCTGATGGGGGAGTGGGAGAGGGGAAGGGGGGTGATGGGCATGGAGGAGGGCACTTGTGGGGATGAGCACCGGGTGTTATATGGAAACCAACTTGACAATAAACTATAAAAGAAAAAAAAAAGATACTACCATACAGTGTAAATGAAATCTTTGGGGGGAAATTTGGTGTTTTTATAACATTATGTTCTGGAATAAATTTTTCACAGTCATAGCAACTGAAACATATCAGTATGGTAGATAGTATATACAGGAAGGGATGGAAGGGATGTAAAAGCATTTTGTCATTTTCATCAAATATTGATGAATTCTAGACATGATAAAAAAGGGAAAAAATTTAATGAAGTATCTGATAATTAAGGATAGTTATTAAATGAGAAGATGCAGATTTAAGTTTTTTTGAATTTGTTTATTTTGAGATGGGGGTTGGAGAGAGAGAATGTGGGGAAGCGGCAGAGAGAGAGAGAGAGAGAAAATCCTAAACAGGCTCCATGGTGATCGATGTGGGACTTGATCCCATGAACCATGAGATCATGACCTGAGTTGAAATCAAGAGTTCGATGCTTAACTGACTGAACCACCCAGGAAACCCCAGATTTAATTTTTTAAATCAGTTTTATTCTGTTTATAAGAGACATCTGAAAAAAGTCATAAGGAAAGGTTAAAGGTGAAGAAACAGGAATAAATATACCAGGAGATCTAATCTAGCAAAGGTAATATCAGACAAAGTAGAGTTTAATGTGAAATTATTAATAACAAAGAGGCAATTTCTTAAAGGTAAAAGTAAGAATACATCATCAAAATCATGACCTTTGCTTAGTCAAACTATATAATTTGATGCGAATGTAGAAAAACCAATATAATTAAGAGGAAGAATAGACCATTTCAAACCACAGATAAAGATCTAACATACTGTATCAGAGACTGATTGCTCAACCAGAAAAAAAGTTATAAAAATGCTTATCTAAATTTATATGTAAATTTAAATAAATATATGTAATACTCTGCATCCAACATAGAAAATATATTCTTTTCAAGCATGCACAAAGTATTTACAAAAATTATATATTGAGACACAACAGAATCTTCAACACTTTAAAAACTGATAATACAGAGACAGTGTTCTCTGACCAAGAAGAAATAAAAATAAAAATCAATGCAAAAAAGATAGTTTAAAAATTAATTTGGAGGAGCTCCTGGGTGGCTTAGTCAGATAAGCCTCCAACTCTTGATCTCAGCTCAGATCAAGACTGTTTGTGAGATTGAATCCCATGTTGTGCTCTGCACTGATAGTGTAGAGTCTACTTGGGATTCTCTCCTTCCCTCTCTCTCTGCCCTTCCCCTGCGCTCTCTCTCTCCTCTCTCTCTCTCTCTCTCTCTCTCTTTCTCTCTCAAAATAAATAAATAAACTTAAAAAATTTATTTGGAAAACAAAACCCTCACTTCTAAATAACCCAAGGTCCAAAAAAGAAATCAAAATGGAAATTATGAAATTTTTAGAAGTGAAAGCCAATGAAATCACTACTTATAAATGAGTAGTGGGATGCAACTAGCTAAAGTGGAGCTTAGAGGTAAATTTATACTCTTGATATATTAGAACACAAGAAATATGAAAAATAAATACAGTGAGCACTTAATTTGCAAAGCTAAAAATACTTTAGAGTTAACCCAGAGAATATAGAAGAAAACAATAAAATGAAAGTGAAATTTAATTATTTAATAAACAAAACAATAAGAGAAACAAATAATATCACCAGAAGGTTTTTCTTTTTTTTTTTTTTTGAATATTAAATAGATCAGTATAAAAAGGTAGAGAAAAAGAGAAAAGGCAAACATAGAGGACTTAGTTCCTGGGAGAGTAATTTGAATGGCTATGTTCAATAAATTTATAAAACTTACCCAAAATATATTATTTTCTAGGAAATTGTAAATCAGAAAAGCTCAAGGGGTGCCTGGGTGGCTCAGTCAGTTAAGCGTCTGACTTCAGCTCAGGTCATGATCTTGCAGTTTGTGGATTCGAGCCCCATGTCGGGATTTGTGCTGACTGCTCAGAGTCTGGAACCTGTTCGGATTGTGTGTCTCCCTCTGTCTCTGCCCCTCCCCCACTTATCTCTCTCTGTCTATAAATGTTAAAAAAAATAAAAAAGAAAGATTAAAAAAATCTGGTCAAGTAATCATTCAAAAATCATAATCAGTATTAAAATTTCTACTCCCTACAATAAAGATGCTATCTCTCAATAGGTTTATAAGTAGTTCTGACAAACTTTCAAAGAAAAACTAATCACTATTTTATACAATCTGTTGAAAACATTACTTAAAGAAAAAAGAAACTACTCAATACTCATGAGGCCATATAAAGTCAATGAAAAAAATTATAGGCAAATTTCACTTTTAAGCATGGGTGTAAACACACTATATAAAAAAACTGAATCAAACTACATAGTGAAAAGTACATCCAGATCAAGTTTACATCAGAAATTCAACAATGGTTCAACAACTAAAAATTCTATCAGCATAACTCACCGTACTAGCATATCAAAAAAAATATATGACCAGTCAAAAGATGAGGGAAATTGTTTGATGATTGCAAACTAGGATAAAGAGGTAACTCTTTGGGACACCTGGGTGACTCAATTGGTTCATCCTGAGCTCAACCAGCTCAGCTCAGTTCATGATCCCAGGGTTGTAGGAATGAACCCTGCCTCAGGCTCAGTTATGATCAGTTCAGCTCAGTTCATGATCCCAGGGTTGTAGGAATGAACCCTGCATCAGACTCCACACTGAACATGGAGCCTGCTTAAGATTCTCTCTCTCTCCCTCTGCCCCTCTTCCCAACAGTCTCTCTCTCTCTCTCTCTCTCTCTCTGGCCCCTCTCAAATTAAAAACAAGGTAACTCCCTAATGTTGTAACTGATGTCAATGCAAAACCCCCCAAAACACATTAATGATTACATTTAGAAGTATTTTCATCAAAGGTAAGACACAGTATGGATGTATGGATTTTTTTTTTTAACCCCTACTACTCAAGATTATACTGGAGACCTTAGCCCTCTTCAGATTGCCTTTACATACATTTAAGATTCTTCCAGGTCTTTCTGGCCTGATAGCTCATTTATTTTTCTTGCTAAATAATATTCTACTGCACTAATGTGCTACGGTTTGTGCATGAGCTCATTCACCTTTTGAAAGACATCTTGGTTGTTTCTAGTTTTGGGCAATTATAAATAAGGCTGCTTTGTAGATATTCATGTGTAGACCATAGTTCTTCAATTCATTTAGGTATATACCTTGGGAGAACAACTCCCGGATTATGTTGTAAGACTATGTTTAGCTTTGTAAAGAACTGCCAAATGGTCTTGGACAGTGCTGTGCTATTTGTATTCCTCTCAGCAATAAATGAGCGTCCCTGTTGCTCCACACCCTCCCCAGTTTTGGTGTTGTCAGTTTTTGGATTTGAACCAATTCTAATAGTTTTTGGATTTGTGTGTAGTGGTATCTTATTTTGTTTTAATTTGCATTTCCCTAGTGCTATATGATGTTGAAAATCTTTTCATGTGCTTATTTGTCATCAGTATATCTGCTCGGGTTGGGTATTTGTTCATATTTTAGCTCATTTTTTACTTGTTTGTTTTCTTATTGTTGAGTTTTAAAACTTCTTTGTAAATTTGAATAAAAAGTCTTTCATCCAACTTCTATAAGCATTTTTTGGCAAATATTTTGGAAATACTTTCTCCAAGACTGTGGATTGTTTTTTCATTCTTTTAACAGGATATTTTGCGGAGTAGAAGTTATGAATTTTAATGAAATTCGACTTAATCAATTTTTTCTTGTATGGATCATACTTTTGTTGTTATATCTAAAAAGTCATTGCCAAATGCAATGTCAATGAGATTTTCTCCTGTGTCATCTCCTAAGGTTTTTATACTTTTTCAATTTACATTTAGGCTTATTATCCATTTTGAGTTGTAGTTGTGAAAGTTGTAAGCATCTTTGAGGCTAAAGAACTGAACAGATATCTAGCAGCTGCAGGGTGGATGAGAAGATGAGAGGAGACAGGATGGCGTTCGAAATCGTTAGAGGTAGAGAAACTAAATACAACAGCCCTTTACAGAAACCACAGAAAAGCCATATCTAAGAAGCAATGGCAAAAAAGTAACTCATCTTTAATAAAGCCTAAAAGCAAGCCTTGATGACCTACTTGCACTGTATCTATCTGCCCGAAGACACTTAACTGGCTCAAGAAAGAGATAGTATCATTTAGAACTTTTACATTTTTAATACACAATTTTTAATACAATGTCTGGCATCTGATAAAAATTATTAGGAATGCTATAAAAGGTCCACATAACCAAGAAACATATTAAAAGCAGATGGCAGAAAAATCCCCACAGATGATTCATATGTTGGAATTATCAGACAGATAACTTAAAATAACAATAATTAATATAGTCAAGAAAATGGTGAAAAATATGGGGACTTTCAACTGATACTTAAAGCCTATTGGAAAGATCACTTGGTGATCTGGAACTGAAGCATATTGTAACTAAAAATAAGAAATAAATGTGGTCTTTAATAAGAGATTAAACACATGAAAATAGGTTAAGTAAAAGACATATAAGTAGAAAGTATCAAGATTAAAGTACAAAAAGAAAAGAATGAAGAATACAGAACAAAGATAAGAATACATAGAACATGGTGAAGGGTTCTAACTGTGTGTAAATCTCAGAAGGGAAGGAGAGAATAGAAGAGTAGCAATATTTCAGAACATATTGGATGAGATTTTTCCAAAACTGATATAAAGTATCAAATCACATATAAGAAGATGCGAGAATCCTAGGTAGAATAATCACAAAGAATATAATGCTTGGGGTCATCACAGTTAAAAGCCCTCCCACAGCTCCCCCACCAAAAGAATCATAAAAGCAAACTGAGAAAAATAAGATGTGATTTTCAAAAGAGTGGCAAATGACTTTTCAGTGGAATCAATGGAAGTCAGCAGGCAATAGATTGACACTTTTAAGTTGTTGAAACTATATATAAATTATACTTGAATTCTAGGAGCACCTGGGTGGCTCAGTCGGTTCAGTGACTAGCTCTTAATTTTAGCTCAGGTCATGATCTCATGGGTTCGTGAGTTTGAGCCCAGCATCAAGCTCTATGCTATCAGTGCAGAGCCTGCTTGGGATTTTGTCCCTCTCTCTCTGCCTCCCCGCTCACTCTCTCTCTCTCTGTCACAAAATAAATAAATAAATAACATTTAAAAAATTATACTAGAATTCTATAACCAGCAAAAATATCCTTCAAAAGTAAATCAAAGTAACTAAGAAACCAAAATAAGGACATTTTTAGCAGCTCCTCTCCTCACCAAAAAAGCGGAGAGAATGTACTGTGAACAGACTTTCACTAAAAGAAATACTTAAGGTGGTTCTTCAGAGAAAAGAAAAATGGCCCAGCTGGAAGAACAGAAATGCAGAACAGAATAATAGTGCTGAGAAAGATAAATATATGGCTATTTAAAAGTGAGTGTTGCCTTTACAAAATGATAATAATAATTCTTTGGGTTTAAAATAAAGAATGAAAACTATGACAACAAAATGATGTAAAATGTGTAAAGTTCTTTCACTGTTTGTGATGAGGTAAAATTACTACTTTCAGAGAGACTCTAGTCAGTCCAGAGTACATAATGTAATCTCTTTGGTAAACACTAAATGACTGAGTAAAAGCTGCATAATCAGGAAAGCAACAAGAAAAGATAAAGAATAAAATACTTGAGTCATTTAAAAGAAGAAAAGAATTAGTAAATGAGTTAGCAAACTGTGAAGTAAGTCAGAGGGAAGCATCAAGAATGAGGTACAGAGGGGTGTCTGGCTGTCTCAGTCGGTAGAGTGTGTGACACTTGATCTTAGGATCGTACGTTCGAGTCCCACATCGGGTGTAGAGAGTACTTAAAAATAAAATCTTTACAAAAAAGAGTAATGTACAGAGAGGCAAAAGGCTTCTGGGTGGCTCAGTTGGTGAAGCATCCGACTTCAGCTCAGGTCATGATCTCACGGTTCGTGGATTCGAGCCCTGCGTCGGGCTCTGTGCTGACAGCTAGCTCAGAGCCTGGAGCCTGCTTTGGATTCTGTGTCTCCCTCTCTCTCTGTCCCTCCCCTGTTCACACTGTGTCTCTCTCTGTTCTCTCAAAAATAAATAAATGTATAAAAAAACTTTAAAAAATAAAAATAAAAAGTGGGGGAGAAGAGTCAGAAATCATTGAATTAAAAATTACCAGGCTCTCCAAATGACACAAAATGCTAAAATTAAGAAATAGCTTCCAAGCAAAGTTGAAATTCAAGGCACATTCACAAAATATGATCTAATAATGGAGTTAAAAGTATTACTCTAAAATTCTTTTGAAGGTCTCAGATGATATCTTAGTGACATTCAGTCAGAGGATAGGGATTATATGAAGCTTAAGTGTGTTTCCCCTCAACAGTATCAGCAGAAGCCAAAGGTAAAGAAGAGCTTACCTCAAAGAGATTTGTGGTGTGTCTTCTGTCTAATGGAGTAAATTCCAATACCATCCACAGCATAGCCACAAAGTTATAAAGATATTTGTATTGGCAGAAACACCAATAACTTGGACTTTAAGAATCAGACAGTAACAAGGAAAAGAGGCTTTGGATTCTGAAACTTTTATAAGCAGGAAGCAAACTGAGGAAATCATGCAACCCAAAATAGTGGTGTGTTTCATAAAAAAAAAAAAAAAGATAACTCAAATAGAAGAACCAAGAGCCCAGATGGAGGAGCCATGAAATATGGTGAATCATGTGTGTGCAAGAGTGGAAATGAGTTCTAATCAATCAGAGAACTTCTACCCTTTGCCCAGTCAGATTTCAGAATTGCTGTGGACCGTGTGCTGTGCTCATTTTCTCCTTTCTGAACCAGAGCATGTTTCGTAGTTATCCTCTGCTACACCGACCAGTCTATGTTCAGCATGGAAGGGGCAGATAACTTGCCTCTTTCATTCAACTGACTTCAAATGGAAAGGAAGGAGCAGTACTCAAGGGGATTGTATTAGGAACACCAAGGAGACTCATGCACACCTGGACCTGGTCTAGATATAGAATTTTGGACTTTGAATTCATGGTGTAATGAGATGAATCTTTTGAGGCTGAGTATATTTTGCATATGAGAGCGACAGAGGGTGGAATGTGGTAGCCTGCCACCAAGCTGGCCCCCAGTGATTTTTGTCTCTCAGTATTAACACACTTGTGTAGTCCCTTTCCACATTCAATGCAGTTGAATATGTAACCAATAGGATATTACAGAAATAAGGGAGTATGACTTCTGAGACTATGTCATGAAACACTATGCCTTCCATACTGTGGTCTCGTGGGTCACTGGCTTTAGTGGAAGCCAGCTGGATGCCAGCAAGGGCACTTCGCTAGCCCTATGGAGACGTCCACGTGACGCTGCATCATCTAATAACCAGCATTTTTAATTTACCAACCATTTGAGTAAGACACCCTGGGAATAGATCCTTACCCCTACCCAAGCCTTCAAATGACTGCAGTACTGGGAAGCCTCCTGACTGCCATCTCATGTGAGACTTTCCGCCAGAAACATCGAGCTAAATTGCTCCTGGATACCTCACCTACACACACTGTATGAGATAACAAATGCATTTTGGTTTTGTCTGCTAAACTTTGGGCAATTTCTTGCATTTATAAGTAGCTAATACATGAAGCATTTCTAAAACTGAGGGGTTTTATATTAAAAAAAAACACAAGCAGGATAAATATAAGAAAAACAATCATACTAAACACATAAGAACCGAACTGCAGAAGTCTGAGACAAAGGAAAATTATCTCCTTACAAAGATTTTAAGACTCGTTAGCTCCAATGAAAAAAATATTGGATACATAGCTGTGATTTTGCAATAGGGACAATGACAACCAGAGACAACAAAGATAATTTCAGGGGTGCCTGGGTGGCTCAGTTGGTTAAGCAGCTGACTTCAACTCAGGTCATGATCTCACGATTCATGGTTCTGACAGCTCAGAGCCTGGAATCTGCTTCAGATTCTGTATCTCCTTCTCTATGCCCCTCCCTGCTCCTACTCTGTCTCTCTCTCTCAAAAATAGAAATAAACATTAAAATTTTTGAAAAAAGATAATTTCAACAAAGTGCAAGAAAGTAATGACCAACCTAGAATTCCATACCAACCAAAAAAAAAAAAAAAGGTGAAATAACTATATCATCAAGGGGGAAAAAAAAAGCCGAAAAAATTAATCACCAGCAAATCCACTTAAAAGGCATAATTGAACAAAACTAGCACATAAGTTAGGAGAGGTGGGATTGAATTGAGATAAAATGTTGTGTATTCAATTGTCTAGAATAAGAATACAGTACTAATATGCTGTAGGTACTAAGAGTGAATAAAATAAGATATAGATAAAGCAGTTAACGAAGGATAAGGAATAAATTAATACCAAGCTGTTAAAAGACAGAAACAATAACAAAACAATCCATTCAAAAGGAGAAAAGAAAACACAGAAAAGGTAGGACACGTAAAAAAACAAATACACAGTAAATTTAAATTCACAAAGGATATGAGAACACACAAGAATTTGAAAGAATAATAAGGGAAAGGTAGAAAGAATTTCTCATCATACGTCAAGGCTTTATATACAGTATTAAGAGAGTGTTTTATTGATGTAAGTATAGAGAAAAAGAACAATTGGCCAGAAGATAGCCTAGAAATAGAACACATTTATGTGGATACTTGATTAAGGAAAAAAAATTCTGTAGAACAGCACTGAAAGGTCTGTTTTTTTCAATACATAATGTTGGATATCTCAATGGGAAACACCGGGTGCCTGACTGGCACAATGGGTAGAACATGCAACTCTTGATCTCAAGGTTGTGAGCTCAAGCCCCACATTTTGGATGTAAAGTCTACTTAAAAAAAAAAAAAAAGAATTATGGTCCTTTATGGCAAAGAAATGAAGTAACTACTTGTAAAAGCACAAATTAAGCAATAACACTTCTAGAAAGTAATATATGAAAAACTCTTCTTTCCTGGAGTGGGGACACAATTCTTTTTTTAAAAATTGAGATATAATTGATATATAACTTGATATATAAACTAATTGATTATATTAGTTTCAAGTGTACACCACAATAACTTGATGTGTGTATATATTGTGAAATAATCGCCACAATAAGTCTAACACATATTACCACACATAATTACACTTTTTTTCTTTTGTTGAAAACTTCTAAGAACTACTGTCTTATAAACTTTCAAATATACAATACAATATTATTAAGTACAGTTGCTGTGCTGTGTATTACATTCCCAGGACTTATTTATCTCTTTTAACTGGAAGTTTGTGCCCTTTGACCACTTTCATCTATTTCACCCAATCCCTGACCCTCATCTCCAACAACCACAGTACATTGTCTGTATCTGTGAGTTTGGTGGATTTTTTTTTTTTTTAGTTCCACATATAAGTGAGATCATGCAGTATTTGTCTTTCTGTCTGATTTACCTCACTTAGCATAATGCCCTCAAAGTCCATCCACGTTGTCACAAATAACAAGATTTCCTTTTTTTTTATGGCTGAATAATATTGCATTGTAGATGTATACCACATTTTCTATATCCATTCATCCATTAATGGACACTTAGGTTGTTTCCATGTCTTGGTTATTGTGATTAATGCTGCAATGAACATGAGGGTGAAGATATCTTTTTGAGTTAAGGTTTTCATTTCCTTCAGATAAATTCTCAGAAGAAGAACTGCTGGATCATATGGTAGTTCTATATTTCTTCTAGGGGAGAACCTCCATACTGCTTTCTATAGTGGCGACACCAATCTATATTCCCCAAAACAATGGATAAGTGCTCCCATTTCTCCACATCTTCACATAATTCTTAAGCAACATAAAAAGATCCTAACTCTAAAATTGGACTACATTAAAATTTAAAAAGTTCTGTTCATCAAAAGATACCACTGAAGGAAATCCTACCATTTGTAACAACATGAATGAACCTGAAAGACATTATGCTAAGTGAAATAAATCAGTCACAGAAGGACAAATACTGCACAGTTCCTCTTACGTGAGACATCTAAAACAGCCAAACATATAGAAGCAGAGAATAGAATGGCAGTTACCATGGGTTGAGGAGAGTTGTTCAATGAATATAAAGTTACAGTTATTCAAGATGTGTAAATTCTAGAGATCTGCTGTACAACACAGTGCCTATAGTTAATAGGATGGAACTAAAAATGTGTTGGGAGCAGATATCATACAAAGAGTTCTTACAACAAAACAAAACAAACCACAAAAGAAACACAAGGAAACCTTTTAAGGTTATGAATACGCTTATTACTTTGTGGAGATAGTAACATGAGTGTATACATACAGATGACCAAACTCACCAAATTTTATATACTAATTGAGTGTAGTTTTTGTATACCAGTTATACCTCAATAAAACTGTGGAAGAAGGGAGATAGAAAACAATCCATGAAGGATGAGAATATATTCATGACACATTCACTCTACAAAGAACTCATATCCAAAGTACTGTGTCTAAAGAACTCCTTTAAATCAATAAAACATACAACAAAATAGAAAAATGGGCGAAGACTTAGACACCTCACAAAAGAGAATCCAGCTAGCCAATAAATATATATATATAAAGGTGCTCAATCTCATTATGAAAGAGTAGAATACAAATCCAACCACAATGACAAGTGTGAGTGTACATATGAAACCACAGTACTCTCATACGGTCCTGGTCAGAACACGAATTAGTATAATCACTTTGGTGATGATTTGGCAAAGCGTGCTAAAAATAAATATTCACAGGGGTAACTGGGTAGCTCAGTTGGTTAAGTGTCTAACTGGATTTCAGCTCAGGTCACGATCTCACAGCTGTGAGATTAACCCCCAGCTGGGCTCTGGGCTGAGTGTGGAGCCTGCTTGAGAGTCTCTCTCTCGCACTCCCTTTGGCCTTCCTTTGCATGTGCTCTCTCTTGCTCTTAAAAAAAAAATACACAATCATATGATGTAGCAGATCCACTCCTAGGTATGTCTACAACATAAATGTGTGCATATGTTCAACAAAAGGCATGTTTAAGAATGTTTATAGCTACATTATTTGTGATTATCTCATATTGGAAGCTGACTGTCCATCAGCAAGAAGGATAAATATACTGTGATATATTCATACACTATAATACTTCACAATTATTTGAAAATTACTATTTCTATGCAAGAAAATGGATGACATGTTGAATGAATAAATACATACAAGTACACATCATACTGTGTGATATCTGTTATATAAAGTTAAAAAACAAGCTGAGCTAATTTATGGTGAATATGTAAGTCAGGAAAGTGATCAGCTCTTGGTAGGGGAGAGTGTGTAGAGATTGAGAAAGGACATGAGGGGGTTTCTGGGGCACTGACATTTTTTTCACATCTATGGTGATTATATAGGTGTTTTTGCTTTGAGAAAATCCATTGCACTATACATCTGTGATTTTTCTACTTCTCTGTATTAGAAAAAGCATTTCATTAAAAAATTTTGAATGAACTCACTCTTCCTAAGATGACAACTACAGAAAGACACCAGTTCTTGGCAGGCATGTTATGGCACATGCCCTGATGACGATTGCCGGCTCTGCTCCTTGCCTGTCCCTGGGGAATCATGTTTTCCCTGGTCTCCAGTTGAGTTTCTTACTTTTCCACCAGATCAGCAATATTTTTTTTTAATGTTTTTGAAATCGAGGTAGCATTTTTCAGGACTGGGAGCTATTTCTCTATACATTAATTCATACAAGAAAATTCAGAAGATGTTAAATCATTTGAATTCAGAAATCTATTTTCCCTGAGGGCAGATTCAAGATTACTTTTATGAAGACATTAGTATTTTCTCTAGAAAAGCCGACCATTTAAATATGATTGTATCAAAATACAGCTCTTACTACAAATGTGACTATGGAGCTTATGGTAAAAACATTAGCCCTGAAAAATCCTCTCTTTTCAGGAGCACCCGGGTGGCTCAGTTGGTTGAGCATCAGACTTCGGCTCAGATCATGATCTTGAGGTTTATGGGTTTGAGCCCCACATTGGGCTCTGTGCTGATGACTCAGAGCCTGGGGCCTCCTTCAGATTCTGTGTCTCCCTCTGCTGCTTGTGTTCTCTCTCGCTCTCAAAAATAAATAAAGACTAGTGGATTCTGGGTGGCTCAGTCGGTTAAGCCTCTGACTTCGGCTCAGGTCAGATCTCACGTTCATGGGTTCGAGACCCGCATCAGGCTCTGTGCTGACAGCTAGCTCAGAGCCTGGAGCCTGCTTCAGGTTCTGTGTCTCCTTCTCTCTCTGCCCCTCCCCCCCTCATGCTCTGTCTCTCTCTGTATCAAAAATAAATAAAACATTAAAAATAAATAAATAAATAAAGACTAAAAATGAAAAAAAATTCCTCTCTTTCCAGACATAGACTCTGCACTAAGATGTTGAATTAAACAAATGTTTGTGTAATCTTCATATTCTTCCAGAGGAGAAAGGAAAATTTCTATTTTAAGATTATTTATTACTCCAGGTCAAAATATTTTTATAACAACTGGAATATGAACAGGGTAGCATTGAAATGGATGTAGATAATTTTCTGTGGACTCTTATTTACTTGAGATAAACTAAAGAATATTAAAACTTACTGGAAATGTTTTCTTGGAAACAAAATGGTCATAGTTTACTACTAATCAAAAGTACAGTCTCAGAGTCATCAAATAGAGACAGAATTACTTGGCCATATAAAAGAACAGAAGAAAAGATATGACATGACTGGTAACTACCTTCTCACTATTTCCCCGTCCTCATATAAAACCAGATATTTAAACAGCTGATTTTTTCGTACACAAAATATACCTATAACCTAATGATGTCACCAATGACACATGGTTTTTAAGATTTCACTTTCCATAGCTTTCAATAGCTTGTTATTAGTTATCACTCAAAAATGTATATTCAGATGATAGGCAGGGTTTATGTTATTATATTTGTAAATTGTGTTTTGCATGCTGTTTTATAACAGATGAAATATATTTCATATTTAGTTTTCCTGTTTTCAAAATTTCATTGATTTTGAAAGTTTTAAAGAAAATACTCATCCTACCATCTATATTTCAGTATTATGTGTAGCGAAATGCAGTCCTGTTTACAGTGCTGTTTTGTCCTGGATTTGGAATCGTTAGGTTGTGTGGTATTGACTCTAGGAAATGTGTTAAGACGTTCTTTATGTCTTAAATCGTGTTCAAATTTTGTAAACACTCCATTTGTCTCTTCTTACCTTTTAAATGCTGGAATATAAAATTAGACCAAGTTTGCTGATTTCACTATTCAAATCTGTATCCTTACTAATTTTTTTTTCTGCTTGCCCTACCAGTTTTTGATAGAGATATATTAAGATCTCCCTCTATGATTGTGGATCCCTCAATGTTTCTCTTTTAATTGTTAGGTTTTTTTTTTTTATTAATTGTTAGTTTTTGCCTCATAAATTCCAATCTTCTGTTGTTATGTATAAGTTTAGGATTGTGTTACCTTCTTGGTGGATTGTTCCTTTTACTATTAATATATAGTGATGCTTCTAAATTTCTGTATAGTTTCTGTCTTTAAATTCTATTTCAGACTCATTAATATTTTAAACCTATCTCCCTTTAGTATTTTCTGAGTCTATCTTTCTACCGTTACTTTCAAACTTTCTGTATGGCCTTAAGTTTTCTCTTGTAAGCAGCATCGAGATGATATTTACTTTTGTGATGCATTCTGAAAATCTACCTTCCAATATCTAAGCTTAATCTATTGAAATAATTATTGATATATTTGGATTTATTGTTTTTTACCAAGGCACTTGCATTTTCTATTTATCAACTTCTACCATTGTATCTTTTTTTTGTTGTTGTTGGATTGGAAAAAATTTACTGCCTTTTGATTCCTCTCTTGGTTTGGAAACCATAGAATATATGTCAATTCTTTTACTAGTAGCCCTTCATTTTTAAAGGACATGTATATGTACAAAATTTTCTGATATGAAAAAAATTTTTCTGATATGTCTGTAATTTTCTAATAATGTCTATCTTCTGAACATAACATGACCTTATTCACTGAATACCAAGCCTACCTCCAAACCCTGTAATTGTATAAATTTCCAACTTCAACGTTTTTCAAAGATAAGAAAATGCTTTTTTGAAGAGTTCATTAATTTACAGACATATTTTGTACGTTTCAGAACTCACCGTTTTTGTTAAACCTCATACTTTCCCACTAGGTTTATTTATCTCTGGCTTAAGTTCCTTCTCTTAATAGTACTTTTATGGAGGAAATATGGAAAGTATATTAGCCCAAGCTTCATATGATGGCAAATATCTTTATTTTGCCCTCATTATAATAGTTTGCCTGGTTATGAAGTCCTAGTTTGATAGTAATGTCTCCTAATACTTTAAAAAGATTAAGCTATTGTCTTACAGCACCTACTATATTATTGAAAAATTTGTCTATAGTCTGTCATTCATTCATATCTAACCTGTCTTTTGTAGCTGAAAATTTTAAACAATTTTCTCTGTACTTTTGACATTCTTAAATTTCACTAAGATGTGCCAGGGTATGTTTTTTATTTGTCCTACTTAGTGCTTGCTGTACATTTAAAAATCAAGGACTCTTATATTTCTTCATTTCAAAAAAATGGTCAACTTTTATCAGTTCAAATACTGCTTTTCCATCATTAACACATTTGGGTCCTTCTAGTACTTTTCTAATAGACATATGTTGGAGACCATCTATCCTCATGTGTATTAACTGCTCTTTCATATATTTTAATGTACTTATCTCCCTTTGCTGTATTTTGGGAAAATTTCTCAGTGCTATCTTCACATTTCTTCTCTTTTCTATTGTAGCCACTGTAGACTTTACCCAGGCTGTCACATATTATTTTAAAGACTATTCCAGGATTTTCTTATTGTATTTTTAACTGGTTATTTTATTTATTTATTAAAAATTTTCAAATGTTTATTTATTATTTTGAGAAAGGGAGGGGAGGCACATAATCCAACGTGGGGCTTGAACCCATAAACCGGGAGATCCCGCCCTGAGCTGAAGTCAGATGCTTAACTGACTGAGCCACCCAGGCGCCCCTAATTGGTTCTTTTTAAAGAACTCCGTCTATTTGAGTTTCATTTCTTCCTGCTTCATAATTCTTTGCCTCTTCTTTTTAAAAAATGTTTTTACTTATTTTTGAGAGAGACAGCAAGCGGGCGCAGTAGCAGAAAGAGAAGACAGAGGATCCAAGGCAGGCTCTGAGCTGACAGCAGACCACCTGATGTGGGGCTACAACTCTCACACCAGGAGGTCCTGACCCTGACGTGAGCAAAGTTGGTCGCTTAACTAACTGAGCCACCCAGGTACCGCTTGCCTGTTCTTTTAAAAACTTTCTCTTTCTTTCTTTCTCTCTTTCTTTCTCTCTCTCTTTCTTCCTTCCTTCCTTCCTTCCTTCCTTCCTTCCTTCCTTCCTTCCTTCCTTCCTTCCTTCCTTCCTTCCTTCCTTCCTTCCTTCCTTCTTCCTTTCTTCCTTTCTTTCTTACCTTTGTGAGGCAGTTTATTTTCCTCCAGAGTGAATTTACATTCTGAAGGTTGATTTTATAGGTTACTGTCTTAGCATTAGATTACTTTAGGCAATTTGGAACTTAAGTTAATTCAGTGGGGAGTTTATCTTTTGTTTGTTATTCCCCTCTCCTCTCCTCTCTCTCTCTTCCCTATCTAGTTATTTTGAAGCTATTTTTCTCAGCCTATCCCAGCCCCTGGGGTGAATAAGATCTTATAGTACAGATTGTAGGCTTTCTGTACCGCAGTTAATTGGGGCTTTCACAATTTCCCCATAGAGCCAATGGAGGATTTTGTTTTGTTCCTGGGACTTTCCAGACTTTCTTGTTCTTTCTCCTGACTTAAATTTCCTATTTCCTAGTTTCTATACCTTCTTCTTTCTCATGAGGAAGCAGAATTTTAGAGAAAGAAGCATTACTTTTTTTGGAAAGAGTACAAGAGAGGTAAATTTTGGAGACTTTCCTTTCTGAAAGTGTCTTGAATGCATGCTCATGTTTAATTGATTGTTTGACTGATTACAGAATGCTGTGTTGGGAAAATATTTTTTAAGTATTTAGAATTTGGAGGTGTTACTCCATTGTGGTCTAGCTATTTGTGTTCTTGTTGAGAAATCTGATTCTACCTTTATTCAAAATCTTTTGCATGTAATCTGCTTTTCATCTCTGAAAGATTTTAGGCTTTTTATATCTTGAATTTTACAATGATATATCTTGTTGTAGTCATTGTGGCGGGCATTCAGTGAGTAAATTCAGGATGGGAATTCATGTCCTTCAGTTCTGGGACAAGTATCTTGTGTTATTTATTTAATAATTCTTTTTCATTTCTCTTTTTTCATTTCCTACAGCTGCTATCAATTGAATGTTGGATTTTATTTTTTTATGTTTTCTAGTTTTTAATTCTGAAATTTTTTTCTATTTTGGAGAGGCAGTTTTTACAATTTTATTTTCAAAACTATTTACTATTTTACAGCATACTTTAAATTTTCAAGAGCTCTTTCTTAGCCTCAGGATATTCCCTTTTCACAGCATTTCTTCTCTTTCATAGATGCAATATGGTTTTTTTATTTGTCTGGGGATATTATAGTTGCTTTTGTTTTATTTTGTTTTCTTCTCCTTGCTGCACCAATGCTCTTTCTTCAGAGTGACTTTCCTGTTTTTTTACAAAAAAAATCTATATTTTTTAGAGCCTTTTCTTGAATTTCTGCTTATACTTGGCTCCTTAAAGTTTATATTAAAAAGTGAGGCAATTAGGGACACCTGGGTGGCTCAGTCAGCTAAGCATTTGGCTCTTAATCTCAGCTCAGGTCTTTATCTCAGGGTCTTGAGTTCAAGCCCGGAGTAGGGCTCCACACTAGGTGTGGCACCTACTTAAAAAAATAAATAAAAGTGAGATGCTTAATTAAACATTTACTGGATTAGTTATTAACTGATGGGCTTTATTGTGGAGTCTGAGTTTTATTGACAGAACCCTAAATGGTAATCTCTATGAGTATTTTTCTTGAATTCTTTCATTTCACCAGAAGGGAAAAAGGCAGTGGTATAAGTTCCTATTGGCATTTTTTTCATTTAAATCTTTTGGATCTTTGCCTTTGTTCTGAGAGCCAATTTGCATATCCCCAGTTTCTTGAGTTTGAGAAACATTGTCCACCTTGGTGATAGTAGGTGAAGGGAAGACCTATGCTCTAGCTGACACATTTGTTACTCTGTTGACTTATTTGGTAAATGCAAAACTCTGTCTTCCTTTTCTATTGTGGTCCAGGTTTCATCTCCTGTTAGGAAATTTATGAAATAAAAAATAGCTTGTTATGGGGTCTCCTTCAGCTTCTCTCTTCACTTTATGCCAACTTTAAAAATACTTTATGCTGGAAAGTGTAGAAATGTAACGCTATAAGCAATTTTAAATATATAAATATTGTGAGTATTAAATTTATAGTATTCTACTGTTATTGCCCAGGCGGTAATTTACTTAATCCCAGAGTATAAATCATGATTGGTTTAAATCAATCACAACCACCCTAACTTGCTTTGCAATTCCTTTTTTTTCTAAAGGGGATTATGTGACTCAGTCTTGGCCAATGAAACCTAAGAAGATTTTTGGAAGAGATTTTTCTCCTGATAAGAGAAAACAGAATTTTTTGCTTCTGTCTTTTAATATTTCTACATTTTTCAATGATTTCTTGTTCTTGCTTTATATTCTATCTTTCCTCATAGCTTTAAATACAATTACCATGTTTACTTTAAAGTCGAATCTGTTTTAGTTATTTTTTTTGAGATGGTATATGTTATTCGGTTTGATACCTTTCTGCTAATTTTTCTTATGAGTCTTGGGAGCTTGTGTTCGTCTTTCAGGTGATGTGTATTTGGGTCAGATTGAAAGCAAGCCCTAGTTACGTTGTGCCCATTAGCGTGTGTCCCTCGGTGTGTGAACTGATGTGAGAGGAAAGCAGGAGTCCTGGAGCTGAGAGACCACATGCCCAAAGCCGCTGCCCAGCACTCACGCCAACCCACTCGGCCCATCACATCACGAGCAACTTTCTCCTTTTTGTTGATTAGTCTTCAGTTCACCACAATAGTTCTTACTACTGCCTTTCTTTCTTCCTTCCTATGAAAGAATTCTTTGGTTTCTCTGAGCAACAGCAAGGCAGGCAAACATTTCTGAGATGTTTTGCTCTTAACGGGTAAGATTTCTATCAGTTTTCCTTTATCATTTCAGTGATAATTCAATTATCACTAAATTGAGATCTTTTTGACCAGGAAAGTAAGACCTAGGGAAAACAGGTATAAATCAAAATCAGGGTTTTTTTGAGGGGGGCGGGGGGGGGGGTGATCTATTCAACCTCATGCCTGAGGACAGAGACAGGTATTCATATCCTCTGGGACTAGGAGGACATTCTGAAATATTTATTGAACTCTGGGCCACTTTTGTAATTTATATTGTGATAGTATCATCTATCCCCTCCGTCTGTTGGGAGGCATTCTGAATCTATTCTCATATCAATCCTGGCTCTCTTTTCGTGTACCTGTATATTCGCCTACATGCTGTCTTCTCTTTTCCGCTTCCAACTGATACCGTTCCCTCTGTATCTATAAAGTTTTAAAATAGAGCTTTTCCTTCTTCCTTGCATTTAATACTTTCCTCTTAAACAAGTTATGCTCTTTCTATTGCTGCTTTATACTCTTAAGTCCTACTCTATTCTGGCTCTCCAGGATAGCCTCACTGCCTTGGAGTGTCCTGATATCAACAGGAACAAGGCATGTAAAACTAATTTAAATGAGTTATTGGTTCCTTTCCATTTTATAATTGTTTCTTATTTACTCCATCAGGCATTCTAGGAT
This sequence comes from Mungos mungo, assembly GCA_004023785.1. Lineage (NCBI taxonomy): Eukaryota > Metazoa > Chordata > Mammalia > Carnivora > Herpestidae > Mungos > Mungos mungo. The sequence goes on along the minus strand of PISW01006746.1, from coordinate 46,514 downwards.
ACTGCAAGGATTTATATGTCCCCTGACCTCCCACTCCCCTAACAAACAACATTAACAAAACATAAACATCAACATTCATACAACTTCAGGACCACTGAAGGAGTATATTTATTTAAAACAAGAGAATCTGGGTTTTTGTTTTTGTTTGAAGGGAGAAGTTAGAAAAATTTGCAGGTGGATGCAACTTGGAAATTTTAGAGTAATGAGTCATATGATTTACACTTACAGGTTCTTAAGTGTAATTTATTGATATTAACATGGTCCAGTGTCCAGGGTCACAGGCCTCACAGAAATTAAAGTCACCCTTAAAAAACTTTCCAAAACAATCAAATTAACTTACATAGTAATCCCTACCAAACAGCACGCACACACACACATACACACACACACTTCAAAAAAAGCCTTATACTTTTTTATTCTTTTAAAACATCAAGTATTGAAATGTACTATACATATGAGAAACTGTATTCAAAATGGCATATTTAACAAACGTGTGTACCATATTTGTTCATAAAAGAAATATAATTTATAAGCATTACATTTTCTGTTTTTATTCCTTTAAGGACTTGAATTATCTGTGCCACCTGTTCTCTTGCCTGTAGGATACAGGGATTCTTAGAAAGACTTGATGTGATTGGGGATAAAGAGAAATACCCTAAAATGTTTAGGTCAAGGCCAGTTTATATAGTTTAATGTTCTTCATTGGTGAATATAGTATCAACTGAAAGAGCTAAGAAAGAGTGACTATGTCTTTAGTAACAATGTAATATATGTACTGCCAAACAAGCACTTTAGTAACAATTTAATAAAAATAGCAGCATATCTAAAGTCTAAATCATCTAGGAAGTATGAGTTGAGAGGAAACTGGCAGGGATACCTATCCTAAAATATCATCCCCTGTTATATTTGAAATCCCGTTTTTGGAATTGCTCTGTTGAATCATTAAATCTCTTAGATATTAAGAATCTCCTATTGATGAGTTACTCCTTGAGGGGCCATATCTAATTTACTAGTAGCACAGTTTCTAACACATGGTAAGGGGTCCAAGAACATACCTGCTGAATGAATATTAAAGAACAACCATGCAGAGGACTTTGGGAAGGATAATACTTGAAGCTTATGCTCAACTAACACTTGTTTGATGGCTTAAAGAAACTAATCAACCTATGGTATTCTTGACCAAAGAGTGGGGCCATTTTAAGCTAGATTACCAGGTTCTTGGTATCTTTATTTTACCAATTCTGATTATACTTGATTATACTATTGGAAGTAGGGAGTCTGGACTTGAGTTGAGAGATCAGCAAAAAGGAGAGAGCCTTTTCCAGAGACTCTTACTCTTTAAATATCATTTAATTCTTTAATTACAATTGTAACAGCTATCCTTTATATAATATTATGTAATACTTATGACATATCAAGCTATCTATGACTAAAAGAATGCTGTTTTTGTAAACATACTGTATATATTTATATAGATATATGTATATATAGGTTTGTTGTAATTTTATTATGATATGGTGCTACCTATGATTCATTTGGAAGTGTGAATCCTTAAAGTGAAATATAATTCCCACTAATACATTATTTTTAGAAGAAAATTTCACTACCTTGAAGTGATCTGCTTCCTGACAAAATGACCATTGTTTATATATTGAAAAGGGGAAGGAGGTTTGTAATCAAGATGGAAACTTTGTGACAATCACCTCCAATGTCACTTCTACCATGTCTACTTGGGTGCCATGGAGTTGATTTCTCTCTTCAATCTACCAACTGTTATGTATTTCGTAATTCTGCGAAACTCATAGATTAAATGCCCTCAGCTAGTAAATAGCAGTTTCAGTTCAGAGGAATCAACAATTTACAGCATTAAAATAGGTACCCATTCCTCAATAACTATCCTTTTCAAGTACAAATTTTTTTTCAGCTATGATTACATTTTCTCTGCTTTGTATTCTTTCTTTCTCTCTCTTTTAACATCTTCTTTCCTTCCTTTCTGTTTTACTCCTTTTTTCTGTATTAACCCAATGTTCCAAATCCAAAAAGGGGCCAAGAAAGTGGGTGGAGGCTGTATGATATGGATGGAGAAAGAAAAAGGGGAAGAGAGAAGTTTGTGGCTGAATAATACCTTATTTACTTAAAAAAAAAAAAAAACCCACACATATTCCAATTCTTCCATAACATATATACAGGTGAACATATATGTATAATTAAAAGTGAAGTTATAATGCAAATACCTTGGAGGAGAGGGGTGTAATTTCGTAATTTGAAAAACAAAAGAACAATTACATTAAAACACAAAACAAACAACTCTGTCACATTCCCATTTATCATCTTTTTTGCTATTAAAAATAAAAAATTCTGATCCTTTCTTTACTCTGTGATGTGTGTGCCTGTGTGACTTGCATGCAAACGAAGACCAGAGAGAAGGGGATGATGTTTAATGCAAAATAAAATTCATTTTGTAAACATGTTCTTTACCCCTGATAGTGGCCTCCCTTTGGTATTCAAGGAAGATTTCTCCTGGTGTATTTTATACAGACATATGACTACAAGATATATAAGTACATCTAAAGTGGATTACTGCTCATTTGCCTTCTCCCAGGGGCATCACGCAGACCAACAGACACAGTGATAATAAAGTTCCTTAAGGACAAGAAGGATTTCTCAGTATGCTTTTTATTAAAGAATGCAGAAAATCTTATGTCTGTCTCCAGGTTTACATTTTCAAAAGCATACTCTAAGACAATATAAACTGTTTATGGTAAACATTAAAATTTCTTTTTCAATTACAAACTCCACATATGCTTCCTAAGAAAATATGGAGCCATAAAAAAACTGAAGCCAACAACTCGATTGCAGTTACATTTTTTATTTTATTTTAATTTTATTTTTTCTTTCTGGAAACCACTCAGACAGTATCCCCTCCCTCTTCCTCCCCTAGAAAGAGAAGAACGATCAATGACAAAGGGCAGCTGCATGGAACAATGCCCAAAGTCAGCTTCATGCTCAGGAAGGGACACTGCACCTCCTCCTCGTGGTTTCGGGTACTCTACACGTTCAGAGAAACTTCTCTAGTAACAAACTATAGAAATGATCCCTGAAAGGATAGTCTTTGCAGTTACATTTTTAATATTTTGATGTATCCTTCCACCCCAATCAGGATTTAAAAAATAGTTTTTGCTACATACATACATGAAAGCATATATATATATATATATATATGTTTATAATATGTAAAAAGTGAAATTAAAAGTTTGGCTTTCAGAAATGCTCTACAAGAGACAAGGGGAGCCATTTTGGTCTTTGGGAGAATCCCAATCATAATAATAAGTTGTGTGATGTTTCAGAAGGATTCCTTTGATGGGAATGAAAGCTCCCTTCTTGTAACAACAGTTTTCAGATCAGTTATTATATATGTGCACGTTTGGAGTTCAGTATGTCTTCCTGGGGGTCTTGGGCAGCTTCCTTCATTGATGTGGGCTGCAATGGCTGCTAAAACATAAGAGTCAAAAGCAACGAGGGGGAGACGCCATTTGCAAAGCCGGAAATGATTAAAATCTCAGGGTTGAGACCATTCCCAGTCAGTAAAGGCTTGCCAAGACCATAGTTCCTGCTTCTGGTGTCTACTCTGAAGAGCATAGAGTAGAGGTTTGTCTACCACAACATTGGCAGTAGGCTCTCTGCAGCAGCTGGAGAACACTAGGGGAGGGGAGTCACTAGCGTGGCAGACAACGGGGGAGCGCGCTAATCTGAGAGGTCAGCGGCGAGTCCAACTCGATGGCCTAGTCCCGTCAGGATAAGGCGCGAACCCTGCCGGCCTCCGTCCTCTTCCGCTCGCCTCAGGTACTGTCCGGCGGATCCCTCCGCCTCAGCGTGCGCTCCCGGTAGCGCCGCGATCGGCTTTTCAGCAATACCCGGATGGAAGCGTAATGGCCGCCATCGGGGACTCGCAAGCAATGGGGACCACGACAGGTATTCCTTATGAATGGGGCCGCCCAGTCTTGTTAGGATGCCGGGACTTCGAGATAGCCAGCCAGGGGGCAAAGTGGGAGTTTATGGGGGTGTCAGGGTCCCCTGAACCGGCTCAGGGATCCGCCTCTTGTGATAGGAAGCGCCTGGTAAATAGTCCCGGCTATTCAGCGCTTCCGCCTAACTTGCCGCAAAGTTTTTCTAGAGAAGTGGGGTCTTTTACTCGGCGCTTCCGCAGGCTGCTAGACCTAACCTTCTGTTTCTTAGCTGGGTTTGCACTACGTTCGGGCTCTTTGAACTCCATACTCTCCCAAAGCTTAGGAGCTGGAGCGGGAGCGCGGCGACCGTGTGCCTCCGCGCGCCCGAGGGGAGCTGAACCCCGGAGGAAGGGGCGGATCGGGCGCGGGGTTTGGGACGGAGCGGGGAGCGCCGCGCTCGAAGCACCCGCTCGGCGCTTTCCGGGGCTGGTGGAGACAGCATGGGCAGTCCTGCGGCCGCACTCTTCGAGCTGTAGATTCGCAGGCCGACGGCAGCCCGACTCGACGGCGTCCCCATTGTGGGTCCAGTTTGTGGTCATTAGAAGTCTTTTCTTGCAGATACGCACCGCTCTCTGGCGCGCGCTCCCTCCTCCAGAGTTGGCCAAAGGCGCCCTTCCTTGCAGACCCCAACCACACCCAGTGGCAGATGGATTTCTTTGTAACTGGCTTTCTCACTTGTAGGGTCCATTTTGAGTCTATTCTTAACATGGTGTCCTCATTGTCAAGTAGACAGTCTCTTCCTAGATGGATATGGGTAATGGAATATATATGTAGGGTGAATGTATGTAAGGTGAAATGTTGTAACTCAAGTGGATCAACCAAATGTGGTAGCTTTAAGGTTCAGAATACAAAAGTTTAGGTTCAGTTTTCTTTTTAGGTTTAAATTTGGGGGCATTTTAGTGTTTGTGAGCTATTTTAGTGAAAACATTCTTTCAGTGTGTTTGGATATCAAAAGTCTAAAAAAACACCAGAAAAAAAAAATAAGTCAATATTTGAGGAATTCTTAAGAATGCTTGAACTTTGCGCGGTTGTAGCAATGGTGAGACAAGTCATCATCAAACTGTACATCAGGGTAGGAATTTCATTAACTAGAGCGTCTGTGTGTTAGGCCTAGTTTACTGTTTTTTGTTTTCTTTTTATGTAGCAAGGGATCTGATTTGAGTGTACTCTAAAATTAGTATCCTCAGGTTGAAGAGATAGAAACCATTTAAGTTGATGCAGTGGAATACCCTGACGTGTTTCAAAGTTTTAACTGCAAATCCACAGAAATGGATTCATTATCTTTGAGCAAAACTGTGTTTGTTATTCATGAAGAAAGGCATTGCGTTGTATTAAGATCTTTTCACGGTGTTAGTATTTAATAAGGATGGTAAGCATAGTAGACCCCGTTGATTTTTGTTAAAATTCTCATAAATAAGATGATCCCCATGTTTAGAAAATTGTTAACAGAAGGGAAGGGAGGGATAAAGATATCTAGCCTATTTTGCCCATCCAAAATTTTCCTTATTTTTGCAGTGAAAGTAAGTATAAATACCAATTTGAAACGTTTTAGGTCTGGTTTTATGGAAGGGTAAAAGGATTAACAACACTGATGAATATACCTACTTGTGCATTGATAATGTATGAGCTTTGAAATGGTTGAAATTTTTTTATCATCACACTTCAAATTCTATTCTCTTCTCTTGTCCCAAGTTTTTATATCTTGAAGCATTCCAGAGGATATATTTTAGCATAAATATACAATTTGACTTTAAAATAGACTTTAAACATATCATTTAATGTACTTTTATTGTTTACTTTTCTGTTTGGAATTGTTCTTACTGAAGCTTCATTTGCTTTAGATCACTTAATACAACCTTTTTAAAAAAATTTGTGATAAAAGCCTTGAGTTTTGCTCAGTTCCTTTGGGTACTCTACTAAGTTCTGTGATAAAGCATTATAAGCAGAAGAAAGGAATTGTAATAAAGTTGAAGTTTTTATTAATCATCTGATCCCAGGTGTGTAGGCTATGAATATCTCAGTTCTGTATGGGGTATTGGCTTCACATGGTCAGCAGTTTTCATGGGGTATTAGCACAAGTGAGTATTAAGAGGTAGCATTGTGGTAGTAGGATACCTGGGGTGGAGTCAGATCTAGATTGTTCTAAGATTGTGATTTGGGGCAAGATTCATTTTTCTGATCTGGTAATAAACAAACTGAATTGGATTGCATCTAAGCTTCCTACTAAGCTTTGGGATTTCTGATTGTTATAAGTTTATGACGTTATCATGGAGTAGCGATGATGGGTTACTTGCCTAAATGCAGAGAGGTTTTTTGTTGTTCCTTTTAAATATAAACATGTAAGTTGAATACGAAATATAATTGAATCAAGAGTATAAAAAAACATTTTACTAACAGTTTATGCAGTCAGTTTTAAACTCTTGGTCTTCATTTCCAGATATCGTCTCTTCTTTTGATCACTGTTCCTGATTGTGGCTTTGTCCAAGCATTAAATTGCGTGCCTTTTGTTCCTTGAAGAAGGAGGTATGGTAAAGATTGAAGTATTACAACTTGTAGTCTATTAAGCAGTAAGTTTATATGTTTTGATATTGGACAAAGAAATAAAATACTTAAAAGTTTTCATAAGTTATAGTTTATATTTGGCTTAAATAAAAAATACAGGTTTCCTTTTAATTTTGGCAGAAAAGGTAGTTTTGGTTTCATAGCTTATTATTTAACATTTCATTAGAGGTCTAAAGATAATTTAAGCTGTATTTTTCTAAACATAATGACAACATTAAGGGCTTCTGGGTAATGAATGATGGAGATATATATGGTAGGAAGATGTTTTGAAGTTGTATAAATGACCAGAAGAGTGTTTGTGTTTTGCTCTGGTAAGTGTAAAGTAATGCTCCTAAAGAAAAACTGGTAGGTGTTTATATCATGATTAATGGCATCTACACTATGTGTTGGGAAAGGTACTTGGGAATCACTGTGGAGTTAAAACTTGTTTCCTGAAGGCAATTATCTGAATATCCTGGTGTGAACAAAAAGAAGGGGAAAAAAATCTGCCACTGAATTCATGGTATTCTAAGGAAAGCTTTGCAAACTCAGTAGGAAATACTGTACCCTTGTATAAAAATATAGTTTATCTATCATTGAAAGAGAAGTTTCTCTTGCTATTTGTTTTGGGTTAGGTACTGGGATACCACAGTATCATAATTCCCCTCACCAAATGCAGTAAGTATGCAATAAATATAACCTTCAGTTATAAATAAGATTATGTATGGGGCACCCGGGTGGCTTGGTTGAGCGCTTTACTTCGGCTCAGGTCATGATCTCACGGTTCATGAGTTTGAGCCCCGTATCGGGCTCTGTGCTGACAGTGTAGAGCCTGGAGCCTGCTTCAATTTCTGTGTCTTCCTCTCTCACTGCCCCAAAAATAAACAACCATTTAAAAAAAAAAAAAGAAATAAGATTAGGTATATAACTACTAAAAAAGAAGAAGTAGACTATACCAACTTAAATGATTAGTAATCAAAACCATGTTTTGCCAGATGGTTTTCTTTTCAGGGTCATTTTTCACAAAGGCAGGAATGTTATGTTTTATTAGAAGTTAATGTCTAACACCTACAATGAGTACAGAGCAACAAAGCTTAGATATCAGGTTATTATTTATGTTCATTTATATGTGTAATTTCTTCCTACATAAGAATTGTTTGACCTCTTACTGAATTTGGTTTGCATGGATACTGTGTTGTTTCTGAATAAAGTAAATGCTAAGTGCTAAGAATTTTCTTTACTGTGTTTGATTCAAAAAACTCAGAAAAACTTACATGATGAAGCGTGAAAACTTCAAATGTAATGAAGTAAACAAGAGGCTGCTGTATCATGATTTACCAAAATGATTTGGATTATGCCATCTTGAAAAGTTGTGAGCAAAGTCTGACTAAATTTTAAAAATTAAAAAAAAAGTTTTAAGGTTATTTATTTTGGGGGGAGGGGAGAGCAAACAGGAGAGGGGCGGACAGAGAGGGAGAGAGAGAGAATCCCAAGCAGACTCTGCACCATCAGCAAGGAGCCTGATGTGGGGCTCGAATCTACAAACCATGAGATCATGACCTCAGCCGAAACCAAGAGTCAGGGATTTAACTGAGCCATCCATGTGTCCCTGACTAAATTTTAAACTCATTATTGGTATAATTGCATAAAACATGTATCAGAATTAAGTTGCATGACTTGAAACCTAGGATAACTAAATAGGTCTCACATGGGTCTTATTTCAAGAAATGGTAATGGCCGAAAACAAATATTGGCTTTATGGAAAGTCAAGTAAGTGCAAAAGGTGGTAAAATCATCACCAATTCCTAATTAAAATTGGGTTGTTATAGGTTAGAGCTGATAGAAAAAATTATACATATATATGTTTTTGTTGACCTTGAACAACGTGGGGGTAGGGACATTGACCACCTCCCTATGCAATTGGAAATCTGTGTGTATTCTTTTGACTCCCCTAACACTTAACAACTGTAAGCTTTCTGTTGATTGGAAGCCTTACTGATAGCATGAACAGTTGATTAACACATACTTTGTGTGTTATATGTATTAGAGCCCATGTTCTTAAAATAAATGAGAATAAAGTAAGCTAGAGAGCAGAAAGTGTTATTAAGAACATCATGAGGAAGAGAAAAATACGTTTGTAGTACTATACTCTATTGAAAAACATCTGTGTATAAGTGGACCTGTGCAATTCAAAGTGCTGTTCAAGGGTCAGCTGTCTGCTCATTTTGTCATCTGAGTATCTCCTCGTTTGGGGAATCATCTCTCACCTATTACGTGAGGTTGGTGGGCTGTCTGTCAGTTGTATAGTCTTATAACCCAAGCTTTGTCATCCCTATTGCTGCAACAGTGATTGCCCGTTGATCAAGCAGAGCCAAGTAGAATCCTTCTTTGACATTGGTGTATGAATGCTAGGAGAAAGATGCTCCCTTTTTTCTTTTCTTTTTTTTTTTAATGTTTATTTTATTTTATTTTTTTGAGAGAGAGAGAGAGAGAGAGACAGAGCATGAGTGGGGGCAGGTCAGAGAGAGAGGGAGACACAGAATCTGAAGCAGGCTCCAAGCTCCGAGCTGTCAGCACAGAGCTCAACGCAGGGCTCAAACTCAAAAACTGTGAGATCATGACCTGAGCTGAAGTTAGATGCTAACTGACTATGCCACCCAGGCACCCCGATGCTCCCTGTTTTCTAACGTTATTGATCTGGTAGGGTGTTAGTATATTCTTTCTCACATGTATGAGAACCCCATCTGTAGTAGGAGAAAGCAAAGCCATAAATAAATGGGAGATGGATTGAGGTAGCATGCCAGTTTCAGTCCCAGGGACCATGGTATGAGGTATTTGGTTTTCTTTTGATTCTGTCACCTACCCTGATGTCCTTCCCAGTCCCATGAGCCAAAAATTTGCATATAAATTAGTTTGAATTGGATTGCAGCAGAAAATGTTCTGATGAATATTTGGCCCATATGAATTTAAGTTCTGCCGCTTCAAGTTGATCACATCCATCTACAGTTGCGCTTTTCTTCCACCTTATGAAGGATGCCCATTATTTATTCATCCTTCATGTATACATTTAGTCCTTCATTCAATCTGCACACATTTGTTGAGTGTCTACCATGTACAAGTATGTGCAGCTGCCTGGATAGTCAAGGATTATACCTACTTGCTGAGGATTATAGACTTCCTTGAATGTAGCACATTTTTATATACTTAGATTACACAGGTCAACAAGAGTGTGTTGAGAATAATCGGTGCTGTGCTCAGCGTTTTAGTAATGTGAAGAAATAAAAGGAATTGTTTGCCTCCAAAGTGCTTATAGTTTAGTTAAGATTAATGTGTATGAAACAACACAACAGATAAATGAAAATACATTTGTATAGTGTGGATTTTAAGTCTGAGATCTGATAGAAAGGAAATTTGTGAGGGTTAGAAGGTTTCTTGAAGGAGGTATGACTGCAAGTAGGTTTTAATTTACGAGTCGTTTTGTCGTTTTGACAGGCACAGAAAATTGAGGAAAGGATGGAGTTGAAAATGACTAAGGACTGATCCAAGATAGGAGATTGGTTTGACAGTAACAGTTTGTATTTTGGAGAAATGAGAGGTAGTGGTGTAAGTCCATGTGTGAGGCATTTGGAAAGCCAAACAATTTTTATTTTCTGCTAAGGTGTAGATTGCTTTGAATAAAATGTTTATATTTCTTTCAGTGTGATGCCACTTTTGTGATACCTAAGATGCAAAATAAGTGTAATCAAGTGATGTAAGTTTACTTGTTGTGGAAAAGATCTTGTTATATTCTCTGCCTTGGACAGTTTTTATTTAAAAAAATTTTTTTTAGCATTTATTTATTTTTGAGAGAGAGAGAGCGTGGGGGAGGGGCAGAGAGAGAGGAAGAGACAGAATCCGAAGGAGGCTCCAGGCTCTGAGCTGTCAGCACAGAGCCTGATGTGGGGCTTGAACCCACAAACCGTGAGACCACAGTTGGAGCCGAAGTTGGAGGCTTAACTGACTGAGCCACCCAGGTGCCCCTGCCTGGGAAAGTTTTTAAAAACAGTCATTAATTTGCAGTGCTGTTCTGTTTTATACATATTATACACACATAATATGTGTTCTTTCTTCTTACCACCCCCTTTTTGAGAGATCCCATGGTGACAGTGGCATAACCATACCCTTCCTCTAGAGATAGAGCCAGTTCCAAACTTATGTTGCAATAGATGCAGAAGCATTCTGAAAGAGATAAAGAATAAAATTAATGTTTGATTACTCACATAATAATTTTACACATAATTACTCACATAATAAACCTGTTTTGAGCTCCAGGTACTAGGAATGACATATAGGTTAATGTGTCATTCTTTTATTAAATGCTTTTGTTAACTTAACCTTTTTAAATAACCAATTAGCTGATATTCAATTCAAGAGAATTAACATTTGGAACAATCCTATAAACCAGGGTTGGCAAACTTTTGCCGTAAATGGCCAGGTAGCATTTAGGCTTTGTTGGCAGTGTGATTTCTTTACACCTTTCTGCTGCTGTTCGAACACGATAGCAGCCATAGACAATATATAAATGAACAAATATGGCTATGTTCTAATGAAACTTAATTTACAAAAAGCAGCAGGCCACATTTGGTCCCCACGTTGCTGGTGTGGACCACCTGTCATAGATTTAATGAGACATTTTATGCCACAGCTTCTTGTAATCACATCTTCCCATTTTCCTCCTCTCAAGTAACCATGGATCAATTTTCTTTATTTTCTAAGCTTACCTCTTCCACCTGTTCACTAGATCCCACCGCTTTTCACCCAGTGAAGGACATTGCTACTGTATCTTTCTTTTTTTTCTCCTTCATCATCACTTTTTCTCTTTCTGTTAGATCATTTCACAAGCATGTAATCATACTGTAATTTCTCCCAGTTTTAAAAAACAAAACAAACAAAAAATAACTCCATTTTAATTCCTTTGTCTTTTGGTCCTTTATAGTAAAACTCCTTAAAAGAGTTGTCTGGGGGCATATGGGTGGCTCAGCTGGTTGGGCGTCTGACTCTTGATTTCAGCTCAAATCATAATCTCACAGTTTATGGGATTGAACCCTTGAATTCTCCTTGGCATGTCTCTGCTGCTGATGCAGAACCTGCTGGGGATTCTCTCTCTCCCTCTCTGCACCTCCCCTGCTTGAGCATGCTCTCTTTCTGTCAAAATAAATAAACATTAAAAAAAAAAAAGATTTGCCTGTGCTACATCTATATCTCTACTTTTCTTCCTCCCATTTTCTCCTAAGTCCATGCTAGTCAGTCCTTCTATATACTGAAACTGTTATATCATTGTGACTAGTGGTCTTGACGTTAAGTCCAGTGGTCAATTCTCAGTCCTCATCTTACTTGAGGGAGTTGATCAATACCTAATCCTGGAAACACTTTCTTCGTTTTGCTTTCAGGACACCACTCTCCTAACTTACCTCACTGGTCATTCCTTTCACCTTACCAGCTGGTTCTTTCTTCTCTTTTTCCTGTAAATGTTGTAGCCTCTTCAAGGCTCAGGCCTTGGACTTCTCTCAGTTTATTTCTTCATTTGCTGAGGTTGGAAGTTTTAGAGTTATTCTTGACACATCTCTTTCTCTCACAGACTAAACGGAATCTGCCAGTATATCCTTTGGCTCTGTCTTCACAGCATATCCACGGTCTAACCAAGCCGCCATCGTCTCTCACCGGCAATTGTAGTACGGCTATCTCCAAACTGGTCTGCTTGCTTTCACTCTTATTTCCTTCCCAAATACTTTGTTCTTAACATTGTAGCCAAAGTGATCTCTAAAAAATAATTCAGCTTATGTTACTTCTTTACCTTTCAAAATGTTCCAGTAGCTTCTCATCTTGTTTATAGTAAAACCAAAGTCCTTGTAGTGTTCCCTGAGGCCTTGTTTCAGTCTCTCATTACTTTGACCTCATCTCCTACTGCTCTCTTTCCCTGTGCTGTTTTCTTGTTCCAGGCCTACTGACCTTGCTCTTCTCTGAACATGTTAGGCATAATCCATACTCAGAGTGTTAGCACTTACTATTTCTTTTTTTGGAATGCTTCCTGCCTCAGCTTCTTAAGATCTTGGCTTAAATAAGACTTTTTCAAATGAGGGATACCTGACTTCATATTTAAAATTGTAACTCTTGGGGCACCTGGGTGGCTCAGTCAGTTAAAGCGTCCAACTTCGGCTCAGGTCATGATCTCACAGTTTGTGAGTTCGAGCCCTGCGTTGGGCTTTGTGCTGACAGCTCAGAGCCTGGAGCCTGCTTCGCATTCTGTGTCTCCCTCTCTATCTGCCCCTTCCCTGTTCATACTCTGTCTCACTCTCAAAAATAAACATAAAAATTAAAAAATAAAATAAAATTGCAACTCTGGTTCTGCCTATTTTTCTCTGCTTTATTTTTCTCTACAATATTTGTCACCTTTGAATATGTCAGATAATTTACTTATCTTGTTTATTATCTAAATAGCTAGTAGAGTTTATGTCCATGAGGAGAGGGATTTTTGTCTGTTTTATTCACTGCTGTATTCTCAATACTTAGAACAAAGACCGGCACAGATTTGGTGCTAGCTACATGCCCAGCAGTGTGCCAGATGCTGGTGGTATAGCAAAAAACATGACAGATGTGTTCCTTATGCTTATATGCAGTTTTTATTTCAGTGGTAGAGACAGATAAAAAAATAGATTGTCAAATATATAAAATATCGCCAGAGAAAAAGAGTGTTACAAGAAAGAAATATAAGGAGTTTAAATAGAGAACAATTTTTTTCTGGTTGAGAAACAGTGCTTTATACGTTGGAGAGACTTTTCTGAGGTGATGACATCTGAGCTGAGACCTAAAAGATGTGAAAGATCTGGCCGTTTGAAGAATAGGAAAAAGACCAATTCAGTTCAAGCAGGGAACAGCAGGTGCAAAGGCCTGAGATAGGAAAGGAGTATTTGAGGAACTGAGAGGCTATCTGTGTAGCTTGCTGGAGTACATTTACAGAGGAGATTGGTGTGAGGTGAAGTTTGGGAGAGAGGTCCGGGACCAGATGTCCCTGCTTTTTGTAAGCCTTGGCAGAGATTAGATTTTATTTTAAGTGCTTTGGGAAACCACTGTGGATTTTAAAGCAGGGAGCATTGTAATCTATTTTATATTAAGATCACGTTCGCTCCTGTGTGGAGAATGGATTCAGAGGAAGGTGGTGGGCAAGAGAGAAGCATGAATGCCAGTTAGGTTATTTTAATCCAAGTTATAGATGGCAGTGGACTGAGAAGATGGTGGTGGAGGTGGAGAGAAGATGTATTTTGGAGATAGAATTGACAGGACTTGCTTATGGATTAGTGTGGGAGTAAGGGAAAGAAGGCGCAGAATGACTCCTTCATTTCTGGGCTGATGAGTAACTGGATGGAGGGATTGTAGTGCTGTGTTACTGTGGTGGGGAAGCCTGGGCAGTGGAATTTGTTTCCGTCCTCGAGACAGGTGCTTTATATAGCAGAGAAAAATTAGGTAGTTTATATTGTTTGGGGAGGGCGAAGGGAGGTGGATTACATGTTGATACATGTTCTCCCAATCAAATAGCCATAAATCTTTTGATTCCCCCCCACCATGTGTTCCAAAATCTTATGTAAAACCTGCCTACTCTAAATCACTGCCACAACAAAATGACAGTGAAGAAAAGCATGAGACATGAAATAATCTTTCTCCTTTCCATATTAAATTCAGTGGTCTTTATTCCACTTTTGATACATTACTTCTGATTTTTCTACCAATTCCTACATATTGAAAATGTGATTTCTGACCATGTGAGAGAGAGTGCATGTGTGTGTGTGTGTTTTAAATCAAATTACATTGCAGCAAAAAAGTTTACATGATCTATAGCATTTGCTATTTGCTATAAAGTAATTTAATCTGAAATCACAGGAAGTCAGATATTTGGGTTGCAAATAAAAGAATAAATGAGTCAATAGTGTGTTAGGACCCTGTGTACCAGTCATCTTGATTTTTGTGAGGGATAAATGAAAAATATAAAATAGAACTTCTCTTTAAGGGAGGTAAAACTTAAAAAATGAAATGATGTAACTATAAAGCTCACCACTATAAATGAAATGGTGAACAATGGCTATACTTTAAATGGATATTCAGAGAAGGGAGATTAGTGTGCATTGCAGGTTTCATGTGCCTATAGGAGGTAGAATCAGGAAGCAAGTTTGACTGGTATGGAATGAAGTATGGTGCGAGGAAGCAGGATGAACAGAGTGTATGTGTAGGGAGTGGATCGCATCTTAAATATTTGGCACTGTACATCATATAGAACAATCAGTCATCTTGTCAGTTTTAGGAAATAAGAGTAAGGGGTGCTTGGTGACTGAGTCGGTTAAGTGTCCACTCTTGATTTCAGCTCAGGTCATAAACCCGAGGTTTGTGGAATTGAGCCCCACGTAGGGCTCTGCACTGACAGTGTGGAGCCTGCTTGGGATTCTCTCTCCCCTCACTCTCTGCCCCTCCCCTGCTCATGCTCTTTGTCTGTCTCTCTCTCAAAATAAATAAATAGCTTAAAAAAAAGATTAATCTGGACTGCATAATTTTTAATTTTTCCATTTTGTACTCCTTCATAATTGTATTAGTGTCACTAGCCTGCCTGAGTGGTAAGTGGCTCACATGTACGCTAGCATTTTGAACATTTCTAAATCTGTACTTCATTATATTTGCATATTTAACTCTTCATTTTTCTTTTCTGTTTAAGTTGTTTATTAGGCCACAATGATTTGGAGGGAGCTGGCTTTTATTATGTGTGTATATGTATTATATATATAGATATTCTACAAAATTTATTCTTTCACTCATTTAAAATATGATAGGTATTAGCCCTGTAGGTAAACTTTTTAAAAACTTAAAACAGCTACAAAAGAAGTAAGCCCAAAATGTATGTTTCAAGTATGAAAAGATTATTATTTTGAAGGCACTATATGGTTCTGCTTTGAAAATAAGTTTTAGGGTTTTTTGTATTTTCTTCTAGATCCCTTTTAGGCTGAAGTTTATATTTTTTTTGGTAAGGTCTACTGATGCATTCTACTTCTACTTATATATTCATATGACTGTTTTGAATTCAGTTATGTCTGTAGGAAAAATGTGATGACTCAAGGGATGAAATTGTTATACAAAATAATGACTGATTATGTTAGTTTCTCTATCTGTGTAATATGACAAGCTAGTTACAGAGCTACAGGCTCTGTAAGTTGCAAATGGGGCAAAGCTAAAATCAGAATTTTTTAGTTCTTTGTTTGCTGTTTAAGCAACTTGAATGTAATGAAGAGCACATAGATTCTTCCTTTTTATACCATTTCAGTAAAGTTAATAACTGTACGATGTTTTTTGCTTTTTAATCTGTTTTTAGACAGCAAATAAAGCTCTAAGAATGATGCTTTTTGATTTACTCTATTCAGATGTTTTTCATCTTTGGCATTTTACTTTGGGAATCATATTTTTAAAAATTTTTCTGTGTGATTCTTAACCTATGCTAACATTGCCAGTTCTCTGGGTCCTTACTCTCTATGTGGATTGTCACTTAGTCCTCTAATTTTCCAACTTCTATTTTTACTGCCTCCAATATATCTTGCTTTCTAGTAGCATTCTAACAATATTTCTAAAATAGTGCTTTTATAACTTCTCTTCTGCTCATGGGCTAGCCATGGCTCTTGGTTACCTTTCATTTCAAGTTCAGATCTGTTCTCTGTAGTCTGTTCTCACTTAACCTCCCTATTATACATTTTCTCTGTGATCTAGATCCTGCAGTGCCATGAGAGAAAAATGCTTTTTTTCCAGTGTTACTCCATTTTTCTGGTCTGGATAGCCTTTGCTCCTTTCTTGCAAGTTTAAGTCCTTTCCTCTTTAAAGGATCATCACAAAACCAACCTTTCTGTGAATTAAATGCAGTCAGCAGTGATCTATCAACTTAATGCCTTAAGAGTCCTTGTTTACAAGTAATAAAACTAGCTTAAGCTAGTTTAAGTTAGGGTAAGCTGAAAAGGAGGAATTATCTGAAGGATACAAGATTTCCTAGAATTCAAGGGCAGGAACAGACGCAGGCTGCGGTAAAGACTTGTGATAGTAGGATTGCCCTCTTGGTTTCACTCCATAGTACTTATGAAAGCTGACGATTCCCTCCTTGCTGTTTGGGCACATCTGTCTTTTGCTATGCCATGCTATCATTCCCTAAAAGAAGCTAACCTGTGGTCGGTAGTTTGGGAGGTATCTCCCTATAGATTTGTCTATGCTTATACATACATACTCTCATACTGTCTTTCCTCCTGACATGAAAATGGGGATCTTTCCTCCTAATTTAAAAATATACTATATGCCTTCATCTGCAACTTCCTTTTTTAAAAACAAAAAAAGAATTCACAATGAAATTGAGTACATAAACCTTTTTGTTTACAATGTTTTCATGTGGATAGATGTTCGATAATTAGTCATTTTCCTACAAATGAGCATTTAAGTGATCCTGATACGTATGTTATACTTTTATTTATGTAGGATAGATTGTTATAAGTGAAGTTTATGGGAGTATACTTAGACAACGTGTAGGAAATTTAGTATTTTCAAGGAAAATATAAATTGCCTAAAGTGATGCAAGCAGCAGAAACCCTGAAGAGCCCAGAAACTGTAGAAGAGCTTGTGAAGGTTAGAAGACCTAAAATCTAAAGAGGTACCAGACCCGTATGGTTTTTTTGGTGCAGTTGTATAATTTTAAGGAGTAGGCAATATTCACGTTTAATGAACTAATCCCACAGGAGATTTTACGTATTTTCCATAATGCCAGCTTCAAAACTATGAGATAGCAGAAAAGAAAATTCTGAATAAAATTTTGTTGGATGAAAGCCAGCACTTTATTAAAGAATAATCTGCTTAACTAATGTAAAAACAGTTCAATGTTATACAGGCTGTTCATTTCATTGTATAGTATACAGGTTTCCTTCACTATCTGAAAAAAATGTGTTTCTATGAAACCTTTTTTAGGCTGAAAATGGTATAAAGTGAAGAAACAATTACCATTCATTTATGTGGAGAAGTTTTGAGTATTCTCAGACCCAAAAAATAACCTTAGTCTTAGGCTTTTCTGAGATTTTAGGGCATATCTTGTTGGTGGAGACACAGAATAATTGAGATAAAAGCACAGATGCTCATGGACACAGTTCAAAGCTATGGCCACTTGCTGCTGACATGTAGTTCCTGGGGAAGGAGCGTGGCGGTCCACTCAAGGCTTGGGTGTGTGCTGCCTCCGTAAGAGATTGCTGCAAGACTAAGGCCCAACACGGTTTCTGCTCGTCACCATTTTTGGTAAAACGAGAAATCCTCTTTGAATGTCTTTTGGTTAGCAAAAACATACTAATGTAGGTCTTGTGAGTGAAGTGGCATAAGGCAAACTTTTGAAAAGTGAACTTTCAAAAAGCAGGGGATACCTGTATAGAAAAAAGTCAAATTTAGATCATTACAATTTTTCTTACTTTTTTCTTTTTAAAAAGCTT
The DNA here is from genome assembly GCA_004023785.1 of Mungos mungo. Lineage (NCBI taxonomy): Eukaryota > Metazoa > Chordata > Mammalia > Carnivora > Herpestidae > Mungos > Mungos mungo. The sequence goes on along the minus strand of PISW01006746.1, from coordinate 28,447 downwards.
TAATTTATTATTTTTTTTTTAGTGTCTTTTTCTTTTAACAGTGTACTGAGATCAGGAAGCATATTATTGATTACCATTTGTTTTGTATGTAAAATATGTAAAACTTTTTATTTGTATAACAATACTATATTCATAACTGTTGCTATGGCACTACTCTAGTAGTGCCAGCTTTTTTACTTACTTTTTTAGGTAACATTGTGGCTTACAAATTAACTGTTAAGTAAGTAAAAAATTACTTCTCAATAGCATGAATCTATATACCATGAGTGACCTCTAATAGCATAATTTTTTATTCCTGAGTGTCATATTCGCCTCTAACTTTATGGCTATTCTATGGTTTTTTCTGCAGGAGTGTGGGTGGGCACTTGTGTGCTGATGTGAGGAGCGTGGTGTTGAATGATACCTATTTTGTTTTGATTCCTACCCTTTAGTGGCCACATTCCTCAATTTTGTGCTGGCATCAGATTTGTTAAAAAAAAAACTCAGTTGGTTTACCACAGAATCCTCTTGCTTTGTATGAGAATTTCAAAATATTCGTGGCTTCATGCCACTTTTTGATAAAGTTTCATAGCAGTGTGGTCTAGAGGCAAAGAGGTCATTCTCCGTACATCTAAATGTAAGCTGTTTGTTTGTGCCATTGTGGAGGCCGCAGTGATCCAAGGACAGCATTTTAAGAAACAGTGACTTAAGGATAACTGGTAATCACTGTAAACATTTTATGTGTGTATTCTTGACTTTTTTACTGTGAGTTTGTATGGGTCCATATCTATTCTCTATTCACCTATCAATTTTTGAACAAACTAAATCCTAGTATGTCGATTGTTTTCAGGTTTTTTTCATTGAATGCATCTTTGATCTCTTCCTATTAATAACTGTAGGTTTACAATATTGTTTTTAAAATTGCATAATATTCCACTGAATGAAAATACTATTTTTTAAGCATATTTATTTTGAGAGAGTGTGTGCACACACAATTGGGGCAGGGGTTTAGAGAGAGAAAGAGGGAGAGAGAATCCCAAGCAGGTTCCATGCTGTCAGCACAGAGCCTGATGCGGGGCTTGATCTCACAGACCATGAGATCATGACCTGAGCTGAAATCAAGAATTGGACACTTAACTGACTGAGCCACCTGTGAAAATACCATAATTTATTTATTGGTGGGCATTTTGTTATTTTTGATTTTGTGATTTTGTAAGCAATGCTGCAATGAACATGATTTTACCTTTAAAGGTACATTTCTAGAAGTGAATCAGTAGTTCTATACTTCCTTTCCAGTTGCGTATAGATTTATATTTTCTTGTCTATTAAAAAAATATACTATTATATATATAACATTATATGTAATATAACTATGAATTATGTTTATAATAATTGTAAATTAATATATACATAGCAAACTGTTCTTTGTAAAGACTGTATCATTAGTATATCATAGTGACTCTGTTACTAGAAAATAAAATTTTAAAAATGAAGACCTACAAAATACAAGTCCAGATTTTAATGTTAGATTCAACAGATATGAACCTAACTCTGTAAGGTTGCTACAGTAGTTTCTAAATGCTTACTCTCAGTTTCCATACATATGTCGTCATGGACTAGTGACAGGTGTTTCATAGACCATCAGTGGGACCATATTTTTAGTAGCACTATTTTATTTTAGCCTAGGAGCCAACGGAAAAGGGGGAAAGGGGCGCTGGGGTTTGTATGGGGTGGGGTTTGCATCTCATCTATATATGGCCATTTAATCCTCTTCCTTTTGGTATGGTACCCACGCTCTCACTTGTGTCTGGTATCCCTTATTTAAGAGATTGTATTTACGTTTTACAGAGAATAAAGTGCTGCTGCAGCGGGGGGGGGGGGGGGGGGGAATAGCAGTCACCTAGCCTGGGGTGAGAAAGGGAATCTTGGCGTCTAACCAGGACTCAAGTAGCTTTCTCCAAATTTCTCTTCATTTTAGCTTTCTCCTCCCTACTTCCCATTTCATAGTTACTTGGTACTGCCAGTTCCTAAGCCTTTCAAAGATTCAGAGTGTAAAATAGGTTAGTTCTTAGCTTTCCTCACTGTCTGGAATTCAGTTTTCTTGGGTCTGCAGGGTCATTTACTAATTTTTCTGTTTTCCAGCATCTAGGAGTTTGTTGCTGTTGTCATGTCTCCTGTTTCCTATTAATTTTTCTCTAAGGACTCGTTAAATATTTGTCATGTTGTAAATGTTCCCCTCCTCCAGTTTTTTTTGGCTTTTCTTAACTGTATTAACAAAATATTTACTTCTATTTCTATTTTGTAGATTTTGTTGTTGACAGATATTTCTTCTGTAACACATTATTTCTTTTTTTAAGTCCTTTTTTTCTGATTGAAATTTGAGTTTGCTCAAGTATTTACTTGAAAGTTTGTTCCAGAAAGAGTACATATGTAGTATATTCATATGTACATCTAAAATTATGCTTTTCTCCCCATATGAATTTTCCTAGGTATAGAATTAATTCTTGGGTTAATCAGTTTTCCTCAGACTCTATAAATTCTAACATTTAGAATTCTGACTAAAATATCTGATTAATATTAATTTCTGATTAAAGTTGGCATTGCTGATGAAAAATCAGATACCCTTTTAGGTAATTCTCCCTCTCTACCTTTTTTTTTTTTAGTATTTCATTTTTATTTTTTAAAGTGAAAAATTTGACTAGGATAAGTTGTAAACACTGCGTTTTATATTCTCTTGTCACTAATAATCTTGCTTGGTATTTGAGGAAACTTTGATTTTGAAAATTCAGGTCTTTAAAAATAAACCCAAAAACTCAAAAAATTTTTTTTCTTATTTTCAAAATCATTAATTCTCTCTTATCCATGACTTTGTTCTCTCTTTCATAACAGTATGTTCTTAGTTTTCCTTTTTGAGTATATTTCAGATCTTACTGAAATTGCCGGTTACCACTTGATTCTTCCCCTCTAAACCTTCTCCTTTTTCCTGCAGTAGTGGCTTTCATTTCGTTACTATTTTTCACTGCTAAATGGGAGAATGTGGAAGGGTTTCTCAGTGTTCAGATTATTTTCTCTTTTTTGAGCTGCTGCAGCTAGTGAGGTTTCTGCCTACTCTCGCCCCTCCTTTTTTTTGAGAGAGAGAGAGAGAGAGATAGAGAGATTGAGAGAGAACCTTAAGCAGGCTCCACACTCAATGCAGAGCCTGACGCAGGGCTTGATCCCACAACCCTGGGATCATGACCTGAGCCGAAATCAAGAGTCAGATGCTCATTCTACTTAAGCACCCAGGTGCCCAGAGATGAAATCTTTGGGAATGAACCAAGTTTTTTCAGTTCTTTTAGTTAAAAGGAGGTGGAAAGTTAATGTAATTTTTTCCTGACAGCTTAGAGATAATTTACTTATGTGAATAAAGGACATAACTGTTAAACAGAGGAAGATAGGCATGGATAGAAGAAGATTTATCTTCGTTCAAAAATAATATTCTCTTTATATCTTTCCCCACAGCTGGTGCTAGCAACTCCCAACTCGGCCCCGGGACCCCGCTCAAAACTCTGGATTCATTCTCTTCCTTCCCATACCTCAGCCTGAGCTTTCTGTCTCCCCAAAGGGTACCACATGATTTTCCTCTCAAGTTCTCACTTCCTCGAATCCCAAGGTATGTAGGGAAGAAGTAGGCTGAATTATGTTTTTTCACTTTCCTACTTAGGACATAGTAGATGCTTATTATATGTTAGTTAAATACATGTCCCCTAGTGAAATTCCTCCTTGACACTGTACTTGGCAGTGAATTAACGTTTGTTTTTATTCTCCTCTCTCTGGACTCTATCTTAGCAAACACCTTACAATATGTGTATGGAATGTTTTTCTAGTTTCTTGTCATTTTGTAGGACTTCCTTATATTTTTTGGTCTGTGTTTTAGTGAGCAATTGGAAGAAGGAAGTCAAATGGCTTAGGTTGCCACCTTTATCCAAGAAACTCTCCAGGTTACTTGAAAGGGCCAGGTATACTTTATGCAAATGGTATTATTTCAAGGCTTGATGAGATGTTGGCTAAGTCTTATGAGGTAATAATATGTAGAGAGAGGACAGTAGTTTAAATGGGAGATTTAAAATCAGTAATCTTTGTTGGTAAGGTAAAGCTTGAACTGTAGTGAAAAGAGCATTCTTTGACAAGAGCATAAGTTGGAAGATTAAAATGATAATAAAATTCCTCATTCCTTTTTTTATGTTATCTGAGGTCTTCCCAACACACAATACATTTGTGCCCATAGATGGTAACTGTATTGTCATTTGCTCCAGGTGTTGTCTTTGATTGCTTCCACATACTTAGGTTGAACGTAGTTAAAGACAAATCGATTTTCTGCATTTCAATTTGAGGGTGAAAAACCCCAAGCTACCTAAAATACACAGACTCCCCTAATACTGTGTTACATATGCCATATGTTAAATATAAAACGTATTGATATTCAGTATTAATTATTTAGCAGTTACTAAACTTAAGTAAAAGCTAAGTGGATTTCTTAATAAGGTGGTCCCTTTTATTAACACTGTTTTGCCTATGAGGAAAGGACATGCACTTTAATGGGTGGATTTTATAAACTCTGTTTTGGCTGCCATGTATACCACTTAATTATTTCTTATTCTTTGTGACTTTATTTGATCTCTTTGCTTAATGTGAGGCTTGAATTCACAAACTTACAATCAAGAGTTGAATGCTCTTCCAACTAAACCTTATTTTCTTTAGCTTATTTAATTTTCTCTATTATTCATAGTTATAAGATCACAAAAGTAAGAAAATATAATTTTTCTAATATACATTTTGATATTTTACTGAACCTTCAGTATTCAGATTCCATCCAATCTCAGCAATACTTTACTATTTTTTATTCCTTTGCAGTTTGACTCAATGTGTCAATCATGGTAGTCACAGTAATGATAGCTACAATTTATATTGCACTTTACAGGATACTGTTACATATATTTTCTTATTTAATCTTTACAACAGCACTGTGAAAGGGGAAGTACTCATTTTTTTTTTCACTTTATAGATGAAGAAACGAAGACAAAGATTGAGACTTGTCTAGATTAACACAAACCAGTAAGTGTTGGAATTAATGGAGGCAGGTAGTAATGGGTGCATTGTTCTATGTCAGGGGCTTTCCTTGCTCCCATCTACCTTGCTTCTAGGGACAAAGAGTCAAGGTGGTCAGAAACCAAAAAGGTAGTAGGTAGACTTTAGTCATACCCCAGCAAAATGTGCTACTCCTTTTCGGGGTTTGTTTTGTTTTGTTTTTACCATTTAGTAGTGATAACTTGAAAGAGCACATAATGTCCTTTTGTTGTTGGATAAATGAAACTTATTTTTAACATAAGTTATCCCTGAGGCACTAAGGAAATAGAAAATCTGGAGGGAAGTCTGTTGAATGCCTCACAGAGTAGTAGCTATAAGGTCAGCTAAGGAAGTGAGAAAGTTAGTAGTACATGTGTGTAAACGGAACTTAAGTTTTTATGGCTCTGCTTAAAATTTTCAAAATCCTGTTTAAAGACTAATATCAGTTTTATAATAATCTTAGAGCTTAAGGGTGCTTATCCAGTTGTGGTTTTCTTTAGATGATGAAACTGAGGTGCAGAGAAGTTGAAGCTTGCCTGGCGTCCCAGAGAGCAGCTGCAGGTACAGCGTGTAGCTGCTGACTCCCGATCCGCGCCGTCTCTGCTTCCACCTCTCACTTCTTGGTAAGCTGTCCCGAAAATACTCCACAGTCTTATCTCTTCTATGTGTTTGATCAACATTGCTATTTGGTATCAAAATGAACTTTAAAATTAATGAAATTTACTGATGCTTATGTGATGAAAATTCAATTCTTTGTTTGATTTCAGGTGAGTTAATGTGGGAAGAATCCTCGTATTTTGAAGATGTCTCGCCACAGTATTGTTTCCTGTTTGAATTATAAGTAACGTCAGTTTTTAGAGAAAAAAGAAATTGGGGTTTTTGTTAAATCATGCCATCTGAACAGAAACACTTATTTTTGGATGAAAAACAAACTATTTTAAGGAAAGATTATGATGTGAAAAATGAGATAGTTGATACTATTAGATCAGTGCTTGGGCCAAAAATTTCAGAAAGTAGTTTTCATTATGAACTAAAAAATGTGAAAATTGATTTGCCGAAGATAAGTATTCCAAATGAAGTCTTTTTGAAACATGAAATTGACAAATACGGAAAGTTATTTCAGCGTCAACCACAGACTGCAAGAAAATCTATCAGTATAAAGACTGTAAGCTGTGTAGAAGAGTGTATGCTGCTCCATAAGTCTGAGAGAGTTGAAGAAGAGGGTTTAAAAATGTCAGCAAAAATACTCAATTTCAACTGTTTAAAATGCCGAGATAGCACTCGATATAGCCCAAATGATTTGCAGAAACACTTTCAGATGTGGCACCATGGTGAATTGCCTTCATATCCTTGTGAAATGTGCAGTTTTTCAGCAAATGACTTCCAGATATTTAAACAACACAGACGGACACACAGAAGCACTTTAGTAAAATGTGACATTTGTAACAATGAGAGTGTGTATACTTTACTAGACTTGACAAAGCATTTTACATCCACACATTGTGTAAATGGTAATTTTCAATGTGAAAAATGCAAATTCTCCACCCAGGATGTTGGCACATTTGTTCAGCACATTCATAGACATAATGAAATCCATTATAAATGTGGTAAATGCCATCATATATGTTTTACCAAAGGAGAGCTTCAGAAGCACCTTCACGTTCATTCGGGTACATTTCCCTTCACTTGTCAATATTGTAGCTATGGTGCCACCAAGAGAGAGTACCTCGTGAGACATGTTATAACTTTGCACAAAGAACACTTATATGCGAAAGAAAAACTGGAAAAAGACAAATATGATAAAAGGATGGCAAAGACTTCAGCAGGACTTAAGCTGATCCTGAAAAGATACAGAATAGATGCATCAAGGAAGACATTCTGGAAACGCAAGAAGGTCAACAATGGAAGTGACAGAAGTATAGAAAAAAACACTCAAGTCCTGAAAAACCTGAACAAAACACAGGCTAAATCTGAAGACCAGGGCCATCTTATTCAAGAGCATTTAAATGAAGAAAAGGGTGAAAGACCGCACTGTGAGAATAATGGTAAACCTGAGTCAGAGTCAGAAAAGCCAACTCTTCTGTCCACTGGGCAATGTAGTAGAGCTGACGAGGGATCAAATTCTACTCTAGGTTTCTTGAGGACTGCTGTACAAGGACCTACAGTGTTAATGGTGAAAAATAATAGAATAACAATCCCTGCTAACTACAGTGCTGATTTTATGGGTTTTAAGATGGTGGACGGGAAACAACATATTGTAATAAAATTGTTGCCTACCAGTAAGCAAAATTTATATTCAGCAGGCTCACAGTCAGATGCTGCAAAGGATGGTACTGCTGATTTGCAACCCCAGACTCTGGACACTCCTGGATTTTTAGCAGGAGTAACAACTGAGTTAAGTGATACCATTTACATGAAAGCAGCTACTCCATTTTCGTGCTCATCTCCTATACTTTCAGGGAAAGTAACATCAGGAAAAGAAATGGTTTTGCTGTCTCAAACGGGTAATATGCTTCAAATGGCAGATGATGAAAAAAGTGTGTCATCTTTGTCAGAATCAGAATTGGTTACAGCATCAATGAATTTGACTACAAAAGTTGAAACAAAAGATAATATTGACTTATGGGGAAGTTACATTCCTCAGAGTCACCCTGAGATACCAGGTGCTACCATTAAAAGTCCAGATGCAGTCAGCTCTACTACCAAACAAAATGCGTACAGCAGTGGAGATATGCATAACTATTGCATTAATTATGTCAGCTCTGAGTTACCTGTGGAATCTTCCAACCAAGGATCGTTACCCTTTCATAATTATTCAAAAGTAAATAATTCTAATAAACGTCGTAGGTTTTCAGGAACAGCAATGTGTGAAAACCCTCAGAAGGAACCTGCGTCAAGCAAGACAGTTGTTCAACAACCAATAAGTGAATCAGTTTTATCACTGGTGAGGAAGGAGAGCTCAAATCCAGATAGCACGTTAACATCCATAAGCCTTTTAAACAGTAAAGATGGAACTTTAAAAATGAAAACTGAAATGGATGAACAGTGTGTGATAGAAAAAGGACAAAGCATTGATGGACAGAACTTATTCACTAATGAAAATCAAAATTTGGAGAACATGACTGAAAAATCTAAGTGGGATGACATTTCTAATGTTGAATCACCTATGATGCCTAGGATCACATCTGTTTTCTCTCTCCACAGCCAGCAGGCATCAGAATTTTTGCCACCTGAAGTAAATCAGTTACTTCAGGATGGATTAAAAACAAAATCTGAAGTAAAACAGGACTCTAGTAAGACTCCAGAAAAAGGCCTGCCACTTCATTGTGACCAGTCATTTCAGAGACCTGAGGGAGAAGGTCAAATAGTTGAATCTTCAACAGACTTCAAAGTACAAGGCATCTTCCCAATTTCATCTTGTAATATAGGGATTAATGTGCCTGCAAATGATCTGAATTTAAAGTGTAGTGGAAAAGAAAAACAAAATCTGTCAATATCACAAGATGTAAGAGATTCAGAAAAGACACCTAGAATTTCAGGTATTGGCACATTACTTAAGACTCAGTCAGATGCAATAATAACACAGCAGCTTGTAAAAGATAAACTGCGAGCCACTACACAAAATTTAGGTTCTTTATATAGGCAGAGTCCCCATCTAAATTCAGAACCAAAAAAAGCTATATTTGTTCAGACTCCAAAAGGCTTTTTTGTACCACTGCACATTGCTAACAAGCCTGGATTACATGTTGTTTCAGGAAGAACGCTTCCATTGGTTAATACACAAGGTGTACCCACTTCTCTTCTTTTAAACAAGAAACCTGGGATGATTTTAACATTTAATCATAGGAAACTTGAAGGTGTTTCCCCTGTCAAAACTGAGAGTGCTCAAGCTTGTGGAACTACAGCTAAGGAGCCTTGCAGAACACCTTTTTTAAAGGTGGAACCAAACAGTAATTGTCTGACACCTGCACTTTGTTCCAGCATTGGCAGTTGTTTGAGCATGAAAAGTAGCTCCGAAAATACTTTGCCATTAAAAGGCCCTTACATTATTAAAACATCAGCAAGTTCTTCAGTGAAAGCTGTTCCTACTCCTAATGTAGCTTCTGAGCACCAGGGCACCAAGCTGAATATCTTGGAATCAGTAAAACAGCAGAACGAGATTTTTCCCAAACCACCTCTTTATACCCTCTTGCCTGATGGCAAACAAGCTGTTTTTTTAAAATGTGTGATGCCAAATAAGACTGAACTGCTTAAGCCTAAATTAGTCCAAAATAGTATGTATTATCAAAACATGCAGCCAAAGAAACCTGAAGGAACACCACAAAAAATACTGCTGAAAATTTTTAACCCTGTTTTAAATGTGACTGCTGCTAACAATCTGTCTGTAAACAATTCTGCATCCTCATTGCAGAAAGACAAGGTACCATCTAATCAGACTACAGGAGGAGAGCAGAGAGAGCCAGAATCTTCTAGAGATGCCTTACCCTTCTTGTTAGATGATATGATGCCAGCAAACGAAATTGTGATAACTTCTACTGCGACAGGCCCAGAATCTTCCGAGGAACCCGTGTGTTTCACTGACCGTTCAAACACCAGGGTATTAAGGTGTAAAACGAATTGTACAATTGAGAGAAGCTTCAATAGAAAAAAGACTTCCAAAATAAAAACTCATGTAAGAAGTAAGGATTCTGAAACTGCCTTTGTACCTAGAAACAGGAACTGTAAACGAAAGTGTAGGGATAGTTACCAGGAACCTCCAAGAAAAAAGGCAACATTACATAGAAAGTGTAAAGAAAAGGCAAAACCTGAAGCTCTCCGTGAATCGTTTGGATTTAGCAGACCGAGGCTTCCAAAAGATGCAGTCAGAACTTTGCGGCTTTTCCCATTTAGTTCCAAACAACTTGTGAAATGTCCTAGGAGAAACCAGCCAGTTGTAGTTTTGAATCATCCTGATGCAGATGCCCCAGAAGTAGTAAATGTAATGAAAACTATTGCTAAATTTAATGGCCGTGTACTTAAGGTTTCATTGTCAAATAGAACTATCGATGCTTTACTGAAACCAGTTTGTGGTAACGCTTCGCAAACAATTTATGATGATTTTTCCAAGAGGCATAAAACATTTAAACCTGTTAGTTCTGTGAAAGAAAGATTTGTGCTAAAATTAACCCTCAAAAAGACCAGCAAAAACAATTATCAGATTGTGAAAACTACCTCTGAAAATGTTCCAAAAGCTAAGTTTAACTGTTGGTTTTGTGGTAGAGTATTTGACAATCAGGATGCTTGGGCTGGTCATGGGCAGAGACATTTAATGGAAGCTACTCGTGATTGGAATATGTTAGAATAATTTACTGTAGTTACCAAGGAAAAGAGAAGTAAAATCATCTTAGAAGACAACAGTGGGTTAAATTACCTTAAGGCAGACATTTCCTACTTCAGTGTATACCTAAAATTGAACATCGGAAAGTAGGCTATATTTCCATGGGAGACTAAAACGTTTTAGGCGTGATATTTGCAAATACTGTCACTGCACACACAAGTTTTGAAAGAAACTAATCACAACACAAATGTACCTTGATTTAGTTTTTTTGTGTGTGTGTTCCTGGGAAGTTAGGGCTAAAGAAAATTTTTGGTAAAGCAGTTTTCCCAGTTTAGTTATTTAGGGACTCTGAGTAGAGGGTAACGGCTGACAACTTCCTTCCCTCTCTTCTCCACCAGCCTTAGGAGTCTGGTAAGTGTAGCTCCTCTGAAGGTGGACAGAGCTCTTTCACCAGGGAGCTGCAGGAGTTCCTCATCGTTTGTGAAGATCTAGTAAGAGAACTTGAGTCAAGAATTTAACTTTACATCTGCTAAATAGAGCTGATTGGAAGGGTATTAGGTTCCTTTGAGTAACTAATTACAGTTATACCTCTTGATGCTTGAGAAGGGTTTTTGACAAGTAAATCTTTTTTTCTCTTACTCTGTGTCCCACATCGAGGATTGGAATACCCTCCCAAAGGTGATTTTCTTTTTCTAAATGGCTGTGTCAAGCACTGCAGTAGATGGGAAGCCTCAAAAGAAGAATTAAACTCTCTTGGCCTAGTTTGAAGTCTAGTGAAAAAGCTTGAACATTTTTCTGAATTTGATGATAATCTCCAATGATTCTCTTGCACAGAACTATGCTTATTTGATTTAAGTTGTTTGTCCCTCAGAAACCAAATGGCCCATTTTTGACTTGGTTGCCATCTGTTTAAAAAGTGGACCATAGAAGCACTTCCAAGGAAATGGATTTTCTCGAAAATTAAGAATTATTCTACGCAAAATATGTTTTGAAACAAGATTAGCAAAGCATATCAGGTTTTTGCTATTAAAGTACTATTAGGTGTCTGAACATGTACACTTTGGGACAAACCATTTTTGTTAGCACCTTTTCAGTATGATTGACAACCCAAAGCAGATTATTTACTGCTTGTTGACAGTTGAAAAGAAGAAGCATTAATAGTGGATTCAGTGACAGTGCATAAAATTTCAGGACAGATTCCTAGAGGATGTGCCCAGCAGGTAGGGTGTTAAAATGGATATTTTCATGACAACAAAAGAATAATTGACTGAAACTTCACCATGTAAGTTTGGATCAAGTTTTGTTGGATCATTGGATAAAGGAGTTCTTGTGTTAAATTACTGTATAATTTTTGTTATATTGTTACTACAAGTGTTAACAACATTTTCATTGACTGAAAACTTCAGGGCTTCTTTTCTGTATATAAGAAAGAATTTAAACCTGTACATATTTTTGTACCTTTCAGTTTGTTATGTAAATTTTGCACAGAAAATTTTTGACATAAAAGGTTTATTTTCTTTCCATTTAGTTCTGTGCATGCACTAATAAAACTGGTTGTTTAATTTAAAAGGAATACGTAAGACTTTACCCATGTTATTTTCTTGGTTTTTATTTTAGATGTAATTTTTTTTGGGTAAATTCATTTTTCAGGGATTGAACACTATTGTTAGCAAGTGCCTAAAAGATGTGAAACAGTTTACATATGTCAACTATAACAGTAGGTCCCAAATGGGCCCATTTCCCCAAAAGTTTTATTTTAAAGAAAGCCATACATAGATGCTTCAAGCTATCTTGCTATGCACATTATACATGTACTTTTTTTGTGCAGTTTGTCTACTTTCCTAGTGAAGTATTTTTTGTATAAACCTGTTACAATTGTGTTTCTTAAATTGAGCCTCAGAATGGAGTTGATTGGAAATATACGGTATATATTAATAATGTATATGGTGTTTAAAGAATGATAAGCATTGTTAATTTCTGTAATGAACATTTTCTTCAATTAAATTTATCTTAAGTTTGTGTTTACCCAGTAATTTTTTTTTTACTGTACTGAAGTCAAGTGAGAATTTCATTCTAATGGGAAATACTTCTATTTCAAAAAAAGTTTGTTTTCTTTTATGTTAGGGAACTATGTCAAATAAAGTGTGGATTTTTCCCCCCAGAATCATAGATGAAATTTTGAAATTTTGTTTGAGAGGGGTAACATTTACCATAAAGTTACTATAATTATGCTGATGAGGAAAATCAGAGAGACATGCTCTTCAGTACCCTAACAGCAATAAAATTGAAATATTTTGCTGTTTTGGGTAGATACATTCTAACTCATTGTCTTCCATGAATACAGAAGAGAGCAGCAACTATCATGCCAATGTTTCCAGGATTATAAAAATACATTTTGGGATAGCCATGCCAGTAAAAATCTATCTAATGTTGTGATACATACTTTTTGCCTAAACGTTTTAAAAGTCATTTTAAAAAGCTTCATGCTCCAGATACTCTAGTTAGCCGCTTTTCTGATTTGTTAGGTTATTCTGAAGAAGGCATACTTTCTTGGAATCTCTCTGTTGCCAGAGTGGAAAATGCAAATCAAAACCCTCCATTCTTTCTTTTCTCCTAGTTGAAACTGAACTAAAGATTGTTCCCTAAAATAGGAACATCCAGTAGTTTGAGGTTGTGACTACAACTGTGGAAGGGTTTTATTTTTGCAATCCAACTTCTTGGTCTGGAATTTGTTTCAGTTTTTCCTACTTGTCCATCTCCATGGAAATGGGCCTCTCTATCTGGCATTCGATTGAAAAAAATAGTTTAACTTTCAAAGAGTATACCTACCTTTCTATCTTACTAAGCACTCAGTGTATTGAAATGTGATATATATACATACATATGTATTTTTTTAATGAAAAATTGTGATTTTGTTACGGGGCCAGCAAAGTTTATCAGTAAAGGGTAAGTTAAGGTAGTAAATAACTTAGGCTTTGTAGTCCATTTAGTCTCTGTCATAACTTCTTAAATGAGCCATGAGCTAAATTTGGCCCACCAAACCATTCACTAACCTGTGCTTTAGTTCTCTCAAAAGTGTGCTCTTAGAGTGGACTTTTTAAAGTTAGAAACAAATTTGGTGCAGTTTTTTTGTGATGTACACAAGCTGTATAAAAGTTACAAAATATAAAAACTAAAATGTGCATTTAAAGTTACCAATGTAGGTGTGTTTAAAAGTGAAGGGAGGGGCACCTGGGGGCTCAGTCAGTTAAGCGTCCAACTTCAGCTCAGGTCATGGTCTGGCAGTTCGTGGATTTGAGCCCGGCATCGGGTTCTGTGCTGACAGCTCAGAGCCTGGAGCCTGTGTCAGACTCTGTGTCTCCCTCTCTCTCTGCTCCTCTCTTGTTCGCACTCTGTCTCTCTCGGTCTCAAAAAGAAATAAACATTAAAAAAAATTTAAATGAAGGGAATGTAAATAATGAAAAGGATTAGTGGGTAAAATAGACAGGTCATCTGTGTGCAAAGGGTAATGTAACTTATGGAGTGTTTAAAAATGAGATGAAACAGTTTCTGTGAGAATTTATATGCAGGTTAGGTGAGAAATACTAGTTCTTTAAGTGATTTGAAATCGCTGTTAAGAAAAGTAATACGATTCTTGGGATGGGGGAGAATGGAGGTGGGGTGAAAACAGTATTAATTCCATACAGCTAATTTACTGATTTTTTCCATTGTATTTTTTGTTTTTGTTTTTAGTTTTCACCATCGACATCTGCTTATTTAACTTGGGATATGTCCCATTTCCATTGGGGTATTGGCTCTGTTCCTTACTTTAGCAGTTTGCTAGCATTCTTATTTTCAGCAAAGTACCTTGACTCCATTCAGGATCTTATCTGGTGAAACTTGCTGGGGGAATTTGCACGGCATTATTTGTTGCTAGTTAAGAATGTGCATTAGCAGAAAAATTTCCCTATAATGCAGAGTTGAAATAGGATCAGCTTGGTTGATTTTAGTGTTCATTGGTTTAGGTGTACTCTTAATTGTACAGTTGAGAAGTAATCAATGTCTTGGAAGAGGTGTTTGACAAACTCTTCTTTGAATTATTTGTTTTTAGTTCTGTCTTTTCAGCTTCTGTTAATAAGTGCCCCCAATTTAAGAATCTTTCTTTAAAAAATACATATTATTATCATGACATTGTAAATGCTTGAGTGAAAAGTATAGAAAGAATCTTAATATGTACATCAATTTCAAAAATCATGATTTTATTTCAGTCAATGCCAAGAATGTAGTTACGTAAAAATACTCATTCCTAGTAAAGTCATTTTTAGTATTTTAGAATTTTTCTTTAAAATACTTCAGAGTCCTATAACCAAAAGTGAAGGTAATGTTCAGTTTGTGACCAAAATTGCTTTTTTAAGTTAAGGTGCCTGTTATCATCAATTATTTCATGAGTTATTGCTAATGTCAAAAGACAGGAAAGCAAAATGAAAAACTTGGATAAAGTCCAAAATACTTTTTACAAGTGACTTCATTTCAATATTTTGAAAATCCTAAGGAGTACACTGAAAATTAGCTTTTCTGGACTCTTAATAGTAATCAATTGCAAAATAATAAAAGAAGACCCATTTATAGTAAGAGCCACAAAATAATAAATTTAACAGTTGTGTGAAGCTGCTGAAGGATCCACAAAACCTAACCGAGAGATACACAGTGTCTCTGGTATAAGTTTAAATCTATTCCTGTTTGGTAGGTCCCATTTTCCACACGGTGTCCCACAAAAGGCTTATACCCAGTGGAGATGACAGCCAGTTAGTTGGTGGTTTATAATTGCTGCCTAACACTTACCCTACATCTGGTATCCCTCAAAGGAAGTTTCTATTGCCTGCTTTTGCCCGTGTGTCATACTTTCCTGTCTCTTTAAATGTCTCATAATGTTGTGTTGAAAACAGGACATTTTGGGTAACATATTGAAGGTTCTCTGGTTAGTAATTCTCCTCTCCATCCGGGCTTAGTTTTACTTAGTGAGCTGGCTGGACTAATCATGAAGGTTATATCCCTTCACAGTGTGCAGTCTCTGATGTTACTGCTCAACTTGTTTCTCCCTCATTTTTAAGATTGACTTCCCAGGGGTTGCTTCTGAGTCAGTATCATTTTATGATCAGCCACTAATTAATAAGAGGTTGTGCTCAAGCCCCTTGACTTAGGGAGATTTACACCCGTCACCACTGGATCCATATGGGGCTTGGCATCTACCTTGACTATCTCGGGAGTTAACACGTTTTGCCCTACATTCTGTCAGGGACGTGTAGCCCAGATAGTCTCCCTCTGGTTGCTCCTAAGTGGCTGCAGCCTTGAACATAAACTCTAGCAACTCTTAGCCTCTTATTTATTGCTAGCTGATTGTTCTATTGTTTTCAACACTTATTTTTTAACATTAGCAGTTTGTACCTGCTCAGATCTGTTCCAGGTAGTCAGGCCCCTGGTAATGGGAAGTATTTCACTCAAACCTTCCCCTGAACAGAACCCCTGTGCCTCTGTGCTATGGAGCATGTTGGGGTGGGTGGGGTGGAGTATGGGAAACTGGCTCTTTTTTCAATGTCTCCTAGTTCCTCCCTGCAGAATGGCTGTGTCAGGGGCTAGAGAAGGGCATGGAAGACCATCTTCTCTCACCTCTCAGTATGGACCTTCTATAGCCCAGACCAGGGAGGATGGAATCTGCTAATGTTCATCAACCGCTGAATGTACACAGAAAAGCTCTTCTGACCCCAGAAACCTAGGAGAGATAGGAGCTGCCGTTTGGATGCCAAGCCCACTAGAGCAGATCTCTTGCAATACAGCTGTGTAGGAAAGGACGACTTGCACAGTAAGAGTAGCGGCCTGCCCTGATTCTCCTTACACTGCAGAATTTGAGAGGGAAAAAAGTTAAAAACTACATTTACTGTGTTTTATAATTACCATGATCAGTTCTGCATGTCTTTGTATGGGTTTGAGTTACTATCTGGTGTCCTTTCAGCCTGAAGGACTCCCTTTGGTATTTTTTTGTAGGACAGGTCTGCTGGCAATGTTTACCTGGGAATGTCTTAATTTTTTCCCTCCCCCTTTGAAGGATAGTTTTGCTGACTGTGGAACTGGTTTGCAGTTTTCCGTTCAGCACCTTGACTATGTCATCTCACTGCTTCTGGCCTCCATGGTTTCTGTAGAGAAGGCAGCCGTTAATCTTACTGAGGACCTTTTATGTGAGGGGTCACTTCTCTCTTGCTGCTTTCAAGATTCCCCCCCCCCCCTTTTGTTAATAGTTTGATTATAGTATGTCTTGGTATACATATGTTTGAGAACTTGGAGTTCCTGGAGTTTCATGGATTTGTAGATTACTATTTTCCAACAGATTTGGGGAGTTTTCTTCAAATATTCTTTTCGATGCTTTCTTTTTCTTCTCCTGAGACTCACATTATGTATATGCATTTTGCTTGTTGGCTCTGTTTCTTAGGCTCTCTTCATTTTTCTTCATCTTTTTTTGCTATTCCTCAAACTGAACAGTGTCAATTGATCTATCTTTAAGTTTATAGACTCTCCCTTTTGCCAGCCTGAATTTGCTGCTGAGCCTCTCAAGTGACATTTTCATTTCAGTCATTACTTCTCAACTCTACAATCGAAAGTTATAGAATTAAAAGTTCTTCTTACAACTTCTGTCTGGTCATATTCTCTATTTGGTTGAGACATACTTACTTTCCTTTTATTCTTTAAACATGGTTTCATTAAAGTCTTTGCTTAGAAAATCCAGTGCCTGGGCTTTCTCAGAATTTGTGTTGATTGCTTTTTCCCCTGTGTACGGGCCGTATTTTTTTCTTTCTTTGCATAACCTTGTAATTTTTTGTTGAAAACATAACATTTAAAATATTACAATGTGGCAACTCTGAAAATCAGATTGTCTACCTCCTCTTCCATCCCAGCGTTTGTTTTTGTTGCTGCTTGTTACAGTTCTTGTCTTGTAATTTTTCAGCATTAATTTTGTAAATTCTGTATTCTTTGTCATGTGTGGCCACTGAAGTATCTATTATGTTAGCTTAATGGTCAGCTAATGATTGGAGAGATTTCCTTAAACACAAATAATGGAAAAGCACCCCGAGTGTTTGTCAGGGACTCTGTTTTTGTGGTGCATCTCCAACACTGAGCCAGACAGTTTTTCAACTCTGCTTTAGCCTCCACTGTTTTGACAGAGCTTCCAGGTTAGTCAGAGATGAGAGCTTTGGGGCTTCTCGGGGCTTTTGTTAGCACACACACAGCCCTGACCGTACATGTTTGTCTTCTAGATTCTTGGGAATATGTTGTAACTTTACGGATGCCTTATGGACATCTCATTTCCCAGCTCATCCTCCCTAGCTTTTTGATCAGTCTGTTGATTGCCTCAAATGTTATCTATCACCTCAGGCAGTAGTAACCGAAACATTGGCCTGTTAACGTTTCAACATCGCCCCCAGGTAGCAGCTTTAGCTCCAGGCAAGCTTCAAGTCAGACAAAAACCGGTCTTCCAGGAAACCACCAGACTAGTCAAAACAAATGATTATAATTCTTTGTGATTGACGTCTGTTCTGTCTATTGTCAGATATGGACTTTTATCTTCAGGGCCACGGTTAACGTCACATTTAAATGTGAAAGACTGAAAAGTTTCCCCTTAAAATCAGGAAGAAGGAAGGATGTTCACTCTCACAGTTTCTATTAAACATTATACTGGTGGTTCTAATCAGGGCAATTAGGCAAATAAAAAAAAAAAACATCCAGACAGGAAAGGAAGAATTAAAAATATCTATAATTTTAAATGACATGGTCTTATATGTGAGAAATCCTCAGGAATCCACTAAAAATTTTATTATTAATACATATGAGATCAGGAAGGGTGCAGAATACAAGATCTATAAAAAAAATTAATTCTACTTCCGTATGTTAGCAGTTAACAATCCTAAAAGAAATTGAGGGGGGAAAATCCCATTTATAGTGTCATCTAAAGGAATAAAAATAGATTTGGCAAAAGAAATGAAAGACTTTTACACTGAAACTGTAAGTCATTGTTGAAAGAAATTAAAGAAGACCTAAATAAATGTACAGCCATCCTATGTTCATGAATTGGAAGACTTAATATTGTTAAGATAGGAAGATTCCCCAAATTGATACACAGATTCAATGCAGTTCCTGCCACAATTCCAGCTGCCAGTCTACAGAAATTGACAAACTGATTCTAAAATTCATGTGAAAATGCAGGGCATTCAGAATAACCAATAGCTAAAACAATTGTGAAGAGAAGAATAAAGTTGGAAAACTTACTTTTCCATTTCAAAACTTCTACAAAGCTACTGTAATCAAGACTCTTTAGTGCTGACATAATAAACATACAGGTCAATGGAATAGAATTGAGAGTCCAGAAATAAGCCCCTATATTTACGGTCGATTGATGTTTGACAAGAAAGCCAAGACATTTCAATGTGGGAAGAATAATCCTTTAACAAATGTTCCTGAGACAACTGGACGTCCAGGTACAAAGGAACGCATTTGTGAACCTACCTCCTGTCATACATAGAAGTTAACTCAAAATGGATCCAAGACCTACATGTTAGAAATAAAACTATAAAAATAATCAGAAACGTAGCTATAAATCTCTGTGACCTTGGATTATAGTTTCTTAAATAAGACACCAAAAACACTGCAATCAAAGAAAAAGTAGGTAAATTGGGATTCATTAAAATGAAAAAATTGAGTTTCAAAGAACTCAAGAAAGTGAAAAGAAAACTCACAGAATGGAAGAAAATATTTTCAAATCACATATCTAATATGGGAAATGTACCCAAAATATATTAAAATGATTGTAATTCAATAAAAAGACAACATTTAAAAATGGTCAAAGCATTTGAATAGATATTTCTTCAAAGGAGATACACAAATAACTAATAACCACATGAATATATGCTTAACCTCTTTAGTCATTAGGGAAATGCAAATCAAAACCACAGTGAGATAGTATTTCTCACTCTTTAAAATGGGAATCATCAAAAAGACAATAACCAGCGCTGGGGACTATGTAGCAAAACTGAAACTCTCATACATTGTTGGTCAGAACTGAAAGTGGTGCTTTGGAAAATAGTTGGGCATTCCTGAAACTGTTAAATATCTTAACACATGATGGAGCAATTCCATTTCTAGATATGTACCCAAAAGAAATGAAGACATTTATTCAAAAACTTACATAAGTGTTTAGAGTGGTATAATCCACAAGAGCCAAAAAGTGGAAAACAACTCAAATGTCCTCAACCGATGTATGAAAAACAAAATATGGTATATCTGTATTATATATTATTTAGAGATAAAAAGAAATGTACGGGTACATACTATAGCATGGATGAACCTTGAAAACATGCTACATGAAAGAAGGCAGTCACAAAGGACAACATATTATATGATTCCATTCCTATAAAACATTAAGAGTATGCAAGTTTATAGAGACATAATAGATTAGAAGTGAAGTATGATGGGGATTTATGGAGAACAGAGAGTGTCTGCTTATGGGTATGGAGGGTTATGTTTTTGTTTGGTTTGGTTTGGTTTGGTTTTTAGAGAGAGCAAGCGCAAGAGGGCCGAGGAGGGAGAGAGAGAATCCCAAGCAGGCTCTACCCTCAGCACAGAGCCTGACATGGGGTTTGATCCCAGGACCCTGGAATCATGACCTGAGCTGAAATCAAGAGTGGGATGCCAAATTGACTGAGCCACCCAGGCGCCCCTGGAATTCCTTTTTGATGTGAGAATGTTCTAAACAGATTGTGGTAATGTTGCACAGCTCTGGATATAGTAAAACCCACTGAATCATATAATCTTAAGTGGGTGAATTTTATAGAATGTGAATTGTATCTCAATAATGCCATTAAAATTATCAAGTAGTAAGAGTTGGTTATCCATTAGAAAGGGGAAATTGGATGCTAAGGAATACAGAAATGGCAAATGTAGAAATTACTATTATTTTTAGGAGTGAGAAAGAATAAGCAAGGAAGAAACTAAGCACTTAGAATAGGGCTCCCCAACCCATACTCTGAGATTCAGACCTTTTTGAAGAGGTTGTAGCTACCACAGGTACGTTCAGTTGGCTGATAATGATGATGGTGCAGATCTTAGCTGATCTGTAGGAGTAGTCTGTTGAGTAGCTGTGAATCCCATTGGAGGGTGCTGGTCAGCTAGAGATCCTCTGTTGTAAACAACCTGCTGAGCATTATAGAAACTCCCTGGCAGGTGCTGGCAGCCTTATGCTGGTCCACAGAAAGTTGCCCCACTGAGCGGCAGAGAAACTCACTAGAGGCTGTGGCCAAGGTGGATCCTACTAGGTGGATGAGACAAATTTGCTAGTGAGCACTGGTGGACTAGAGCAAGTTAAGCAGAAACTGGCCCGTGGGGCAGCAGAAAAACTCAGTGGATGACATCACAAGCCAGAACTGGAACTGCTAGGTGTGTGAGAGATTCACTGAAGAGTGATTGTCACTGGGAATCCCTAATCCACTGATGGGAAAAACCACACTGGAACAAAAAGCAACCACCAGTGAACTTCTTAGTGATACTTGTTACCCTCTTACCAGTGCATTCCTTTTCCTTTCTTACTTTTCTTTTCTCTTCTTTTCTGTTCTGTTCTTCTCTTTCTTTTTTTAATGTTTTTTTATTTTTGAAGAGGGGGGGAGAGAGAGAGAGACAGAGAGACAGAGAGAGAGTGAGCGTGAGCATAAGCGGGTGAGGGGCAGAGAGCGAGGGAGACACAGAATCCAAAACAGGTCCAGATTCTGAGCTGTCAGCACAGAGACCAGCACAGGGCTGGAACTCATGAACCACACACAAGTTGATGACCTGAGCCGGTTGGACGTTTAACTGACTGAGCCACCCAGGCACCCCTTACCAGTGCATTTCTCATGACCTTGGTGAACATACGTATTCCCTGGAACATAATTTTCTGGTGGGTCTTCTGCCCTCCGTATATCCACTCCGGCATGCTTACTTTCCTGAGTCTTAACTTTGTCTCCTCTATCTTTCATAGCAAGTCAGACATTTCAGCCTCAATCAGTAAAGGCCATCACTTTCTCTAGTCTTGCAGGAGCCACCCAGCAAATTTGCACTTTTAAGGGTCTTGCCAGGGTGTTAAGTTTTGTATCCTGAGAAGTGTCCTTAAGTTAATAAATTATTTCTTATATTCTGGTTCCTTTGCTCAAGAATTCTCAAAATCTGGTCCTATGGTACTCCCTCAGCTCCTGCCAGAACGTGGTGCCTAATTCTTTAGTCTCCTCCAGAGTTTATTCTTTTCTTCCCTCAGCAGGCCTAGTACATCCATAGTTGGTTCATGCTGCAAAATAACTTAGTTATTGGTCTAGCAGCCAGGACAGGAGATGGGGCATATCCTAAAGGAAATTTCTGTTGTCTTACAGGGGAGAAGGCTCTACAGTGCCTTCCTACACAGACAGAGTCATAGTTCTTAATGAGAGGTGCACCTCTGCAGACTCTGAAGGTTTAGAGGATTCTGAAAAACCAAATAGTTGTTGGCATTCAAAACCAACAATGAATTCACTACCATTCATCACCAGATATACTCACCCCATCTGTCAGGGTCCCAGGTTTTCTGAACTAGGTCTCTGACACTGGCATAACAGAGCTGTCTTGGTTTGGAATTAAATTATCTTTGAAGTTCAGCAACTTTATTAAATCTTGAGTTTAGTTTTCAGCTTTTTCTTCTCTCTTACTGCAGGAGATTAGCAATCAAGTTGCTACTTTGTACCAGGCATAGTCCATGCCTCAATATCCCCAAGATGGGGTCCTCACTGTCAGCTGGGTGGAGAGTAATCTAGTGGTGAGTAATCTTACTGCCTACTTTCTTGGACTACTAGTACCAATTCTGTCAGTTGGGTTTTCTGGGGAGAAGATGCTGAGTTTGGAGTGCAAGAGGTTTATGAGCAGTAATGCTTGGGAAAAATTAAAGGGGAGAGAGCAAGACTAGGTAAGAAAAGCCTTGAAACTATAGTACAGACTGGTGAAAGAAAAGGGTTTGTGAGTGGAAGCAGATTGGGTATAGAAAACCTCAGACTGCCATGCATTGCTGATAAAGTCAGTCAACTCAGTGAATGTATTAGGTCAGTCTTTCTATTAGAGGAGTTCCATGTTGGGCAGAAATGGCCAGACTGAAGATGTCTAGGGAGAACAAAGATTTGGCTCAAAACCCAAGGCAGAGTTTAAAGGAATTAACAGCTGAAGGTTGTCAACAAATTGCATTCCTTACAGCTGAATGCCAAGTTTTTTCTTAATGGGAGATCCAAGCAGTACATCTTCAGACTGCCACACTGGGGTAATGTCAAGAAGTGTGACATTCATGTCCCTGGAGTCCTAGAAGGGAAGGAGAAGAAGGACAGGCAAAATATTTGAAGGAGTAATGATTGAAAAATTTTCCCTAAATTTGATGAAAACTGTAAATCCCAACATACAAGAAGTAACATGAAGCTCAAGCAGGAAAAGAACAAAGAAAACCATGCCAAGACACATCATAATCACATTCTCATAATCACAAGTGACAAAAAGAAAATGTTAAGAGTGGCCAGAGAAGAAAAAACACACCTTACACATTGAGTCAAAGGTAAGAATTACTGCAGACTTATTATCAGAAGCTACATAAGCCAGAAGACAGTGGAATGATATATACAAGGTACTGAAGAGAAAAAAGAAGTCATCCTTGAATTCTGTAGCAAAATTATTCTTCAGAAATGAAGACAAAACAGACAATTTTACATGAGAAAAATCTAAACTAAGTCATCACCAGCAAAATTGCACTATCTTAAATGTTACAAACTCTTTAGGTGAAAGGAAAATGACACCAGATGAATATTTGATCTATACAAAGGAATTAGGAGCACTGGAAATGGTGAGTAAATGAATAAATATAAAAGCCTTTCCCTTCTTTGTTTAGGTTCTTTTAAGGAGAATTAAATATTTAAGGCAAAAAACATTGTGTTTATAATATGTAGAAGTAAAATGTATAACAGTAGCACAAAGGCAGGGAAGGGGAAGTGGAGATACACTATTGTACTTGAAGATAAATTATAAGTAAAAGATGTATTTTGTTAGCACTAGAACAACCATTAAAAAGAACAAAGAAATATAGATAATAAGTCAATAGTGAAGATAGAAAGAATGGATTTAAAAAGAAGCTCAACCCACCAGAAGGCAAGGAAAATGGGAGAGGAAAAATAGGTGGGATAATATAAAAAACAAATAGAGATAGTAGATTGAAGCCCCATCATAACACAAATTACGTTAAATATAAATGATATAAGCATTCCCATTAAAAGTCAGAAATTATTAGGAAAAAATGTATAGACTTGAAAGCAAAAAAACAAAACAAAAACAACAACACCTAGGGATAAAAAGATCTGTTCATTAAGAAGACACAATAGTTCTAAAGGTCTATGCACATAATAAAAAAGCTTCAAAATATATGAACCCAAACGTACAGAACTACTAAGAGAAATCTACAAATCCACAATTATAGTTAGATATTTCAACTCTCTCTCTTAGTAACTGATAGAACAATTAGGCAAAAAAAAAAAAGAAAAATCAGATCACTAAGGACATAAAAGCAACAACACCAATCAACTTGAGCTAAATGACATTTATAGAACACTCTATCCTGTACCTTTTTTACAAGTATATATGGGACACTAGATAATTCTTATTTTCAATAAATTTAAAGAATTCAATTCATGCAGATTGTATTTTCTGTCTACAACAGAATTAAATCAGAAATCTATCTCAGAAAAAGATTTGGAAAGTCATCAGATATTCAGAAATTAAATAACACTTTCCTGATCAACCAATAATTTAAAGAAAAAAATCACAATGGAAATTTGAAAATGTTTTAAAGTGAATGAAACTGATAAAACTGTATTAAAATTTGTTCTAAAGCTGTGCTTGAAGGGAAATTTTCAGCTTTAAATAATAGAAAATAATAAAGGTTTAAACTCAATTATGTAAGCTTTCATCTTAAGAAAGCATGTAAAGAAGAGCAAGTTAGGGGGCGCCTGGGTGGCTCAGTTGGTTAAGCATCTGGCTTTGGTTCAGGTCATGATCTCTTGGTTCGTGGGTTTGAGCCCCGCTATGGGCTCTGTGCCGACAGCTAGCTCAGAGCCTGGAACCTGCTTCAGATTCTATATCTCCCTTTCTCTCTGACCCTTCCCTCCTCACACTGTCTCTCTCTATCTCTCAAAAATAAAATTTAAAAACATAAAAAAATTAAAAAAAAGAAGAGCAAGTTAAACCTAAAATAAGTAGAAGGAAGGAAATAATAAAGGTATCTGTGGAAATCAGTGAATAGAAAACAGACAAATAGAGAAAATTAATGAAAACAAAACTTGGTTCTTTGGAAAGAATATAAAAATGATAAACCTTTAGTTGGACTGAAGAAAATAAGAAGATATATATTTCCAACATCCGGACTGAAAGAGGAGATATTATTACAGACCCCACAGACTTTAAAAGGATTATATGAGAATATTAGTATCAACTTTATGTAAATTTGGCATTCTATTTGAATTAGATAAAGTCTTGAAGACATGAATTAACAAAACACATAGAATAAATAGAAAATCTCAATAGCCTGTATCTATTCAAGAAGTTGCATTCATAATTAAAAACCTTCATGGGTACCTGGGTGGCTCAGTTGGTTAAGCGTCTGGCTCTGGATTTCTGCTCGAGTCATGATCTTGCAGTTCATGGGTTTGGGCCCCACTTTGGGCTCTGTGCTGACAGCGTGAAGCCTGCCTGGGAATTCTCTCTCTCCCTCTCTCTGCCCCTCCCTGCTCCATGTTCTTTCTCTCAAAATCAATAAATAAAATGAAACAATTTTAAAAAATAATTAAAAACCTTTGCACAAAGAGAACACCAGCCCAGATGCCTCGTTGGTGAATTCTGTCAAACATATTAGGAAGCAATAATATCAGTGCTATACAAATTCTTTCAGAAAGTAGAAAAGAGAACATTTTTTATGTCATGTTATGAGGCGATCATTCCCCTAATACTAAAACCTGACAAAGACATTATAAAAAAAAGAACGCTACAGACCAATGTCCTTTATTAATGTATATGCAAAAATACTTAGCCCTGTATTAGCAAATAAAATCCAAAAATATATAAAATGTACAATATATCATGATTAAGTAGAGTTTACTCCGGGGAAGCAAAATAATATATTCACAATATGTGTACTTGCCAAGGGACTTACATCTAAAATATATAATGTATTCATATAATTTAATAAAAAGAAGACACCCCAATTATTTATGTATGTATTTATTTATTTAAGAGACAGTGTGTGTGTGAGTAGGGGAGGGGCAGAGAAAGAGGGAGGAAGAATTTTAAACAGGCTCTATGCCAAACATGGAGCCTGATGTGGGGCTTGATCCCATGATCCTAGGAACATGACCTGAGCCAAAAGCAAGAGTTGGATGCTTAACTAACTGAGCCACCAGGCACCCCTTTTGTTTGTTTATTTTTTTTGACAACTCAGTGTTTTAAATGGGCAAAATATTTGAACATACATTTAAAAAAGGAAAATATATACACATGAAAAGATGTTCAGTATCACCAGTCAACAAGAAAATTCAAATTAAAGCCATAGTGAAACACTATTATATACCTACTAGAATGATTAAAATTAAAATACTTATAATGTTAAGTGCTGTTTAGAGTGTGGAGCAACAGAACTCTTATATATTGTTGATGTCAGTATAAAATGGTACATCACTTTGGAAAGCACTTGGGCAATTTCTTACAGTTAAACATGCACTTTCCATGTGACTTGGGATTACTATTCCTAGGCATTTACCTAAGAGGAACGAAAACATGTTCACATAAAGTCTTCCACACAAATGTTCATAGCACCTTCAATCATTTCAAAACCAGAAACAATCAAATTCTATCAATGAATGAATAGAAAAGCAAACTGATGTATATCCACATATTGGCATACTACTCAGCCATAGAAGGAAACAACTGGTGATACACAGAACAATATGGATGAATCTCAAAAACATTGTGCTGACTTCCAAGTCCTGGAGTATCTTTTTCTGGATTTTCCTCCCTTTTCCTTCTTGGTCCGTTCATACTGGGCTGGAACCTTAGCACTTCAAGGCCTAGGTTTGCCCAATGGCCACCTTGTCTGCCACCAGCCTTTCAATTTTTTTAAATTGTTTTTTTAATATACAATTTATTTTTTTAACATATGCAATTATTTTCCATCATTTACAATACAGTGGTTACAATGACACTCCAAACAGAAAAGCAAATAAAAAATCAAAACACCAACTTCTATTTCATGTAATTAGACTTATACAGAAATTAGAGGGTTAAGTAACAACTAGTTAATCACCTAATTTCACAGCTATCTGAAGTGGCAATCGTTATATAGCAGCTTATCTATGATACATTCAAGATAAATGATACAATTTATTACTTGCCCATAAGCTACAACACAGCCTGCTTGATACCTTTCCTTAAATTCCACCTCTCTACTACAATATACTTGAGGTCCACGCAAAAAAGTAGCTACCTTTTATATAGGAAATGGATGATTGAGTCTTTGGTGCTGTAAAAGCAACTTCATTTAAACATAACCACCCCCACCACCAAAAAAAGAAGAGGAAGAAAAAAAGTAAAGAAAATAATAAGGGGAAAACCCAAGACACACTTGCTAGGGGGGTAAAAAAACCAGCATGTAATTTCTATCCTTGATGGAATGTATTAAATAAGCAAACACCCCCAACAAGCAAAACAAGTACTACAATGTAAAAATATTAAAAGAAAGAAAACCCTCTCACATGCATAAATGAAAGATTGCTCACAAAGAACTCACATCTTTTCAAGCTTCAATAGTAAATATTCTGCTATTATGTATTAAATACTGCATGGTTTGCCCAAGCTACGATGAAACCACATCATGAATCAATAAGCATTTTGCATTTTCTTTCATTATCTACTCAAAGTCATGCCTACTGCACCTCTAAACCTTTCATTAAATCCAATTATATAGCAAACACTCCCAAGCAGTGGTGAGAGTGGACACCCCTGTCGTGTTCCTGATCTCAGGGGGAAAGCTCTCAGTTTTTCCCCATTGAGGATAATATTGGCTGTGGGCTTTTCATAAACTGCTTTTATAATGTTTAGGTAAGTTCCTTCTATTCTGACTTTCTCAAGGGTTTTTATTAAGAAAGGGTGATGTATTTTGTCAAATGCTTTTTCTGCATCTATCGACAGGATCATATGGTTTTTTTCCCCTTCTTTTGTTAATGTGATGGATCATATTGATAGATTTGCGAATATTGAACCAGCCCTGTAACCCAGGAATGAATTCCACTTGATCATGATGGATAATTCTTTTTATGTGCTGTTGAATTCGATTTGCTATTATCTTGTTGAGTATTTTGCATCTGTATTCATTAAGGATATTGGTCTGTAGTTCTCTTTTTTGGCTGGGTCTCTGTCTGGTTTGGGTATCAAGGTGATGCTGGCTTCGTAGAATGAGTTTGGAAGTTTTCCTTCTATTTCTATTTTTTGGAATAGTTTGAGAAGAATGGGTATGAGCTCTGCTTTAAATGTCTGGTAGAATTCCCCTGGAAGCCATCTGGCCCTGGGCTCTTATTTGTTGGGAGATTTTTGATAATGGATTCGATTTCTTCACTGGTTATCAGTCTATTCATGCTTTCTATCTCTTCCCATTTGAATGTTAGCAGTGCATGTGCATTTAGGAATTTGTCCATTTCTTCTAGGTTGTACAGTTTGTTGGCATATAATTTTTCATAGTAATCTCTGATGATTGCTTGTATTTCTAAGGGATTGGTTGTAATAGATCCTTTTTCATTCATGATTTTGTCTATCTGGGTGCTCTCTCTTTTCTTTCTGAGGAGCCTGGCTAGAGGTTTATCAATTTTGTTTATTTTTTCAAAGAACCAACTCTTGGTTTCATTGATCTGCTCGACTGTTCTTTTGGATTCTATATTGTTTATTTCTGCCCTG
>PISW01006745.1:0-102723 GCA_004023785.1 Mungos mungo | reverse complement strand
TCAAAGCGCGTGAGCAAGAGTGTGACGGGGCCAGTTTCTGGGAGTGAAAAACGCACACTAGAAAGAGGAACGGGCTGGCCTCTCACCGTCGCCTTCGATGCCAGCGGCTGTGGGCATGGCCGGCTCCCCCGGGGCTCTGGGCTCCGGGTCCCCGCGCGGCGTGTCCCAGCCCCTCCCCCGCTCTCTCTGCAGGACTTCGGGAAGTGTCCGCGGCTGAGGCTCTTTACTCAGGAGTACATCCTTGCCTTGAACGAGCTCAATGCGGGGATGGAAGTGGTGAAGAAGTTCATTCAGAGGTGGGACCCCCAGCTGCCCCTCCCCTGCTTGCCCTGCCCGCCGGCCAGGCCTCCTCCCCACCCCAGAGCTGCCCGCTCTGCTGATGCCCAGAGAGAGGCCGGTGGCATTCAGAGGCCCCGAACATCCCATCTTCTCTGGCGGTCTCCCGCACTTGCTGGCTGTGTGACACTGAGCCGGTGGCTGTGCCTCTCTGGTCCTGTTTACTCCACCATCCACGGTTGTTGGACAGTTAAATAGGACGTGATGTGAGGCAGCCCCAGCACAGCGCCTGGCGCCCCGGAGGAGCTCAGGAGGTGGGAACGGGTTCCACGGGTCCACCTTGGTCTAGAAGTGCCGAGAGCCGCCGCTGGGGACGCGAGCAGCCCCCTCCCAGACTTGGGCAAGACGAAGCCGGACATTCCGCGTCTTACTCACTTCCAATGTTTTGGAGGAGGGGGCTGACTTTTTCTCTGAGTTTTAAAGTTTCTCTCCGTGCCTCGGTTTCCTCATCTGTAAAATGAGAACCGGAGCGCACACTCACCCACTTAAGGTGTGGACCCCGTGAGCCAGGAACTGCGTGGAGGTGAGGAAGAGGCCCTCTTTGTCCTCTCTCCTCTGGTTTTTTAAGAAAATCAAAACAGCCTGTTTCAGCTGGCTTCGAGACCGTGTATTTCCTAAAGAGACTCCCCCGGAATTCACAGAGAATGTCTGACGCCTTCCGGCGGGGCCCTGGTGGTTTGTAAAACTTTTTCAGGTTAGGCCTCTCTTACTTTCTGCGGCCACAGTGATTTCCCAGGAATATTACGGGTGTTGTTCCCAGACCCCGAACAGCCCTGGGAGAGGGGTATTAGCCCCATGTGACAGATGAGAAAACTGAGGCACAGAGATCTCTGTGATACATAGCAGTAGCTGGCATTCAGGAGGACTCAGCGAATGTGTCCCAGATGCTGTGCTGGGCCCGGGGGACCGTGATCAGTCTTCTTTCAGAGCAGGCCGCTTTTGAGAGTAAACTGCGGTATCGGGAGTGATTATTCCAGAACCCCCAGGCCTAACCGTCTCAGGATGTGAACTGCCGTATGCTAAGTCTTCCCGTGAACTAGAAAACTGGGCCCATATTGTAGCCCCTTGAAGAGGAGGCCGGGTCCCCATTTTATAGCTAAGCACATTGAGGGTGGAAGGTTTAAGTAATTTTCTAAGGCTGCTTAGCTGGACTTGAACCCCGGTCCCTGGACCTCGAGCCCACGGCCTGGAGCTTGGCTCCCTGCTGCCTGCACATGGCACAGCCCGGACCCAGCACAGGGCCTGGGGCACCCCGAGCCCTCCCTCGCCTCCCCTGCAGCGGCCGGCTCACCCTGCCCTGCGCTCTCTTGCAGCATGCACGGCCCCACGGGGCACTGCCCCCACCCCCGGGTCCTGCCCAACCTGGTGGCCGTGTGCCTGGCTGCCATCTACTCCTGCTATGAAGAGTTCATCAACAGGTGAGTCGCCGCCCCGGGAGAGCCTGCGAGGGTGGGGGGGCGCGCTGCCACCCTCCGGAGGGGACAGCGAGAGGGAGGGTGGCCCGGGGTGCGGGTGGCGTTCGCTGGGACCTGCCCCGTGTGGTGTGCCAGCCCCGGGCGCGCTGACTCCCGGCCCAGAACCCGCCAGGGCCCAGGGTGTCCCTGGAAAAGCAAACACCATGAATCAACACCGGCGACTGGCAGGCTGCTGTGTTGACTGGGCTTCGGGGACAAGTGTTTGACGCTGAAGATTTCTCAGCGCCTGGCCCACGTGACTCCCTGGGGCTTGTGTGAGCGGGCGTGTGTGCGCACGGGGGCGGGCGCGCGTGTGTGCGAACGCGCAGGGCTGGCAGGGGGTCCCCCCGTCCAATTTGTACACGCGGGGCTTCCTCCTGCCCGTGGCGTGCGTGGATTTCCCGCGTGCCTGTGTGTCAGACAAAGTTTTGGTGCCGCTGGGGGAGATGCTGTGCCGTGGTCAGGCTCGAGTCCGATGGAGGCGGGCTGCAAAAATGCGAAATCCGAGCCCACGTGGTAGAGAAGGATTGGAGGAGGCATGATAGGGCCACCGCCTTGGACCCTCCAGGGTCTGGGTGCGAGCAGCCTATTAGGACAGTAACCCTAGGAGCTCGGGGCGGGGACCCGAGGACAGCCGGTGGAGTCTGATGGCCCCTGCGTTCCCCGCTGGGACTTCCCAGGAGACTGCATGGAACACGTCTCAGAGCCCTTCCCCTGGGAGATGATGGCAGAGATGATGGGGTGCTTACTTACCGCTTCCATTCTTTCCTGACTGGGGATCACTCCTGGGATGCAGAGTGACGCAGATGCCGTTAGTTTGCGTAGAACTTTACACGGTGACCTCTCGGGTCCTTGGAGAGGATCCGATGAGCACAACCAGGTGGCATCTGTTGTAGCGCCCCTGTCTAGTTGTTCAGGTGGTACACTGCACAATTCCGAGGAACCCAAAAGAGGCCTAGCTAGAGCTGGGGGCAAAGCAGGACTCTATTTCAGTCCTTAAAGAGAAGACAGTGAAGGGACACCTCAGTGGCTCAGTCGGTTAAGTGTCTGACTCTTGAGTTCGGCTCAGGCCATGATCTCGCAGTCATGGAGTCGAGCCCTGCATCAGCTCCATCACCTGCTTTGGATTCTCTCTCTCTCTCTCCCAAAATATAGAAATAAGAGGAGACAGTGGAGCATTCTGAGGCACTGAAAATCTGGACCAATGAGGCTTGTCAAACAGTGTGCTGGGAGGCTTTGGGGAAGGGGCCGCAGAAGCTTAATGAGGGAATATTTTCTTACAACAGGACCTAAGAAGGGAGGGCTGCTATTTTTAATGTCCTAGCCCTAGGCCCTGGTATTCCAAGGGCACCTGTCCAATCTTGAATTGTCTCCCTGGTCAGAAGGCGGCGCCGGTACCCCTGGGGCCAGAGCAGGAAGGTGCCCCGCAGGTCATTCCCAAGCGCTTGTCCTGCGCCCTACGGCACGCTACACCTTACAGTGAAAGCAAAACACACCACACGTGCATGCACGCGCACACGCACAGGAGAGGTCAGAGGGTCACGCACGGCTGGGACAACGGACAACTGTCCTGAGCCTCCCGGTGCACGCGGACAGTCAGCTGCCCGTGGCCTCGCGCCGTGGCTCTGGGGCTGGTCCTGCCGACGCAGGCCACCCCCGGAAGCAGGAGGAGCACGGGGAGGGTCACACACCCTCAGGCTCCTTTTCCCCCAGAGGCCTGTGACTCATCTCGGCCTCCCTGAGCCCCCTCGGCGGATGCCCGGCCTGGGACTGGGAGGGGGCAGGGGCAGGGGCAGGAAACGGCACCTCCCAGAATTTCCCCTCTGCGTCCTCGAAGCTCCGCTCAGGCGCCTGAGCTGCCGTCCTTCTCCGCTCACCGTCATTTGGTGAGCACTGGTCATGTGCAGGTGCCGAAGGCAGGCAGGGGGACCGGCTGGGCGGAGCCCTTCCCCTCGCAGAGCGGAGAGTGTAGGGGGAGATGGGAGGGGGATAGTGTAGGGAGAGATGGGGGGGTGGGGAGCAGCCCACTACGTGTTGGTCAGGGCGACGGCCGAAGCCAGAGGCATGGTGAACATGGTCCGTGTCGGGGAATCTGAGCGCTGGCTGCTGCCGGTCACCTGGGAGAGGTTCACACAGTCAGAACATAGGCTGAGCATGTGAATACTCTGTGACCCGCCTCCTCCTAGCTTTTGGCTATTCACCAGAAGACACGTACAAGAATGTTCTGGCAGGGTTGTTTTAACTGCTCTTACCTGAACTCTGCCGCAGCCTCACCCCAGGGTCCCCAGCGGTAGAGTGGCCGCACCGCTGGGGTGTGTTAACACAGAGGAACGCTAGAGAGCGGCAGAAAGGATGAATGGGAACAAGCGAACTGTGAATAAATCTTACAAATGCAGGACGGAGCAAGAGCAGCCAGATCCACACGATCCATGCGGTGTGAATCTTTTTCCTCGAACTTCAAGGATAGGCCAAGGGAACCTGTGGTGACAGAGACCGGCAGAGGGGCTGCCTTTGGAGGGGAGCTGGGTGGAAGCACATGAGAGAAGCCTCTGGATTTCTGGAGATGTTCCACCCTTGACCTAGGTCAGCGGTTTGGACCCGTTGAGACTAGGGGCGGTTTCGATGCCCCAGGGGTGTCTGGCGGTGTCTGGAGACATTTGGGGCCACCGCGACTTGGGCAGGAGTCGGGGCGCTGGATGTACCCAGCGGGTAGAAGTCAGGAGTGCTGCTAAGCATGCTTCTGTGTACAAGGCAGCCCCCCCGCCCCAGAAAACAATCTGGCCCCAAATGTCAGTGGTGCCAAGGCAGAGGGGTCCCGATCTGGTGGCTTGTGCCTGAGTTATATACTTGACTGTACTGTTTTAGGTACCCCCCAGGGCGTGCTGGGGCCCTGCCGTGTTTGGAAGCACATGGCTTCCCGGCTCCCGAGTCCAAGGCGGCACCTTGATGGTTTGGGGTCCATCACCAGGGACATTGGCAGGTTCTACACCCAGGGCTCCCTTTACCTGGCAAGTTATGGGTTCACATTCACCAGCATACCGGTCGTTATAACTTGAAAAAGAACAAAAAGGGGTGCCTGGGTCCCGTCCACTGTAATTTTGATTTTATTGGGAGGGCCCTGGCCTTGTTTATTTCTTGTTTTTTAATGTTAAACCTCACAGGCAAGTTGAGTGTGTGGCCGGCGTGGGGAACTCCTGCTCTAGGGGCTGGTGAGGGAGGGCTCCCTCAGAGAGGTGACATTTAAGTCAAGAGCTCCTGGCTGCCAGCAAGGCAGGAGGCAGGACAAGGTGATCCAGGCAGAGAACATAGCACATGCAAAGGCCCGGTGGTGCAGACAGGCCTGGCATCAGTCACATTTTCCATCTGTGGTTCTTAAACACCTGCTTCGGAATCCCCGGCTGCTTCAGCCCAGGAATTTGCATGCTTTGCAGAGCCCACAGGTGATCTGTTCCTTGATAAAGGCCACTGTGGGGGGTGGAGGGTGTGACAAGCAGAGAGGGAAAGAGAAGCAAAGGCGAAGTTGGAGAGGGTGGCTGGGCCAGGCTGAGCTGCTCCTGGGGGCCTTGTTCAAATGCACATTCTGATTCAGCACGTCCCAGGCGGGGCCTGAGGTGCTGCTGGCCTCACCGCCTCCCCGAAGCGCCAGTGCTGCTACGGGGGGCCACACCTGGAGTGTTTGCGTCCTGGAGAGCTCATTCTGAGAGCACCGGGTCCCCGAGAGGATATCAGCAGAGAAGGGACTTGATGACATATCGGTCTCCTAGTCACATTGGGCTGCGGCACGGAGGATGGACTGGAGGGAGCAAACTTGACCTTGGGTGGATCACAACCAGAGGCCCAGGGTGGAGGCCTGGCGGGGGCGAGGCGGGCCACATGGGTCCTGCGTAGGCCTGTCGCAGCTCC
Source organism: Mungos mungo (assembly GCA_004023785.1). Classification (NCBI taxonomy): domain Eukaryota; kingdom Metazoa; phylum Chordata; class Mammalia; order Carnivora; family Herpestidae; genus Mungos; species Mungos mungo. Next base: position 97,030 of record PISW01006745.1, on the reverse strand, counting down.
CAGCTCAAAGCGGCCCAGCCCCCTTGGAGCCCAGAGTGGTTCCAGCTGTTCCTCCGGGAAGTCGCCCCCAGGCCTGCGGTGCTGTGAGACCTCGCCCAGGCTCAGGTCCATCCCACCTTGGTGGTCAGGCCCCAGAAGATGAAGCCCCGGGGGCCTGTCCACAGTGCTCTCGGGGGGGTACATGATGTACTCACAAAAGAACAGACAACTTGACCCAGGTTAGCAGAGCTCGATGGAAAATCACCCGATCTGAGCCAAACAGCCTTGAAAATCCACTTCTAAATCCCAGCGAAGGCAAACAAAGGGGAGCAGAGGGTTGAGTATTTGGGTAGCAAATTAGCTCTGAGCCTGTGGAGACAGTCGTACTGCCCGCGCCCCCCGCCCCAGACCACACACGATTTTCCATCCGCCGCTGAATTCTCGGACTTGAGCTGATGGGTCTTGTTCCTCCCTGGCCAAGTTTAAAGTGTATTTATCAGACGTCCTTGGTGGGCCCGGCTCGGGCCTGGCCATGGCACGTGCTGCATACACTCGGGCCCTCCAGGTGCTCTGGGTCTGCGGTCCGGGCTCAGCCCAGGGCCACGCACAAGGAACTTGCGCCTCTCTGGGCAAGCACAGGACACGTGCTTGTGGCACATTCATGGAGGGCCTGGACAGACGTCTGTTAGTGATCATGCCATCACGCTCTGAGTGTCCTGGAGCAGTGGCCTCAGCCTTGACCGCACACACAGGGAGCGCGGGAAGTTACTGGTGTCTGGACCCCAGCCCAGAGGTTCTCCTCTAACTGGGCTTCAGGATGTTCACAAGTGCCCCCACGAGATGCTGGTGTCCAGCCAGGGGTGGAAAGCTCAGGTTCAGGGGCAGAAGAGGGAAGGTGGCGAGGGGGGAGAAATCAGGGAAGACTGTTTGGAGGAGGAGGATCTGCACATGATCAGTTGGGATCTTGGAAGCCACGCGGTGGTGAGGAGCCAGGGCTGTGTAGTCAGAGACCTGGCTTCAAACCCCAGCCCCTCCACTTAGAAGCTATGGGATCAAGGGTGGATCTTAGACCTCTAAGAGTATGTTTCCTCTCCTGGAACCCAGAGATGATAATACCGGACTTTCAGAGATATCTGAGGATGTGGTCTGTGGTAGCACTTAGCCCAGGGGCACCAGCAAAGGAAGCCCATTCATTCTAATGAGCCTCCCAGGAACGTTTAGAAGCACCCAGTGTGGAGGCACTTTAACCAGCCTCAAGGCTCTGACAAGTCCTGCTGTATAGAGGCCTGATTTCATTGTGCTTGGCCCAGCATTTCCCACACAAATATGACATCATCAGTGCCATCTAGCCCCTTTCTCAGCGAACCCCCGTCAGCAAACACCGTCCCCCCAGGCTAGTGGAGGCTCAGCCAGGGGCAGGGTTGGGGCTGTGGACCGCAGGGACCCGCACACGGCGGGACACTAGAATTCTGGGGTTGGGGATCCTTGTGACATGGGCTCCCAGGTGGAGGTGCATGCTGAGCTTTCTCGCTGGGCTGGGCTGGGCCCGGGGAGGTGGGACCTGCCCTCCCCCCAGGAGAGAGGGGGTGCTGGACTCCAGGCGGCAGCTAGAGGCGTGGGCTCTTAGCGGCTCTCACGGGGGAGGGGCAGGGGAGGCCTGCGGGGGAGGTGAAGGCAGGGCCTGGTGGCATCACGTCGACTCCAACATCTACTCATTCATCCATCCGGCCCATGTCGAGTGCCTTCCACCGGCAGGGGCTGCAGCGAGAGCCTTAGACACAGACACTAGGCCGGACCCGTCTCCACCTGCCTGTCCCCATCTGGGGACCTCGAGCAAACCACACCCTGAGCCTCCGTTTCCTCCCTCTCGGGCTGGGATGTGATGACACCGGCCCACAGCGCCACCGCCGGGGTTCAGGGAGGTGGGCTGCTGCGCTGGGGGGGCCTGGGGCGCTCGGGCCGCCCCCGCTCACACGCCCCCTCCCCCGCCTCTGCCCGCAGCCGCGACAACTCCCCCAGCCTGAAGGAGATCCGGAACGGCTGCCAGCAGCCCTGCGACCGGAAGCCCACCTTACCTCTGCGCCTTCTGCACCCCAGCCCGGACCTGGTGTCTCAGGAAGCCACGCTGTCCGAGGCGCGGCTCAAGTCGGTGGTCGTGGCCTCCAGCGAGATCCACGTGGAGGTGGGGCACACCAGCACTGCCAAGCCGGCGCTGACGGCCAGCGCGGGCAACGACAGCGAGCCCAACCTCATCGACTGCCTCATGGTCAGCCCCGCCTGCAGCACCATGAGCATCGAACTGGGCCCCCAGGCCGACCGCACGCTCGGCTGCTACGTGGAAATCCTCAAGTTGCTGTGAGTGTCCCCTCGGTGCGCCCGGCCCCGCTGGGGGGGGCGGGGCCTTGGCCTTGCGGGGGGCGGGGCGGCCGGGTCACGGCCCGTGAGGCGGGCGCGCAGAGCGTGTGTGCGCGCACGCTTGAGGTGTGTGTACATGAGTGTGTCCCGGGTGCAGATTCAGGGCACGTGCTCTGTGCACGAGTGTGTGCAGATGTGGGGGGTGTACATAGGGTGTGTGTGCTTGCGGGTCTGGGCACACGTGCGTGGGCTTGGGGGCGTGTCCGGGTGTCTGCGTACAGCTCCCGGGATCGGCACGAGCACATGGGTGCCCAGGTGTGTCTGTGGGCGTGTGAGTGTCTTTATGTTTCGCCTGGGGGAGCTCATTCTGGGTTGTGAGTGCGTGTGTGTTTGAGCGGCTCTGGGCGCGGGAGGGACGGTGGCACGTGTGGCTGCCCTCGTGTGCGCGCATCTGTCTGCACACAGGAGGTGGGCGTGGGATGCGTGTGGATTGGCGTGGAGCGGCCGGGATGGGTGTTTCGAGTGCCTGTGTGTGTCAGTGCGTGAGTCTGAGTGACCGTGAGGATGCGTGTGTGGCTGTGAACATTTGTGCTCACGGGTTGGAGTCTGCGTGCGCGCAGACACGCCCATGGGCTAGCCCGAGCCTGTGTCTCTATGATGCTTTGTGTGGCCGCGTGTGTTTCGTGTCAAGTCCCGGGCCTGCCCGGTGTGCAGGGATGGAGTGTGGCGTGCGGGTCAGCTCCACGCCAGCCCGGCTGGCGAGAAGCAGTCGGGAGAGCCCGCTCTGCTGTGGCCGGTGCCGCTTCTGAGCCGGGTGCTGCCCAGTCCTACCGCTCCCTGAGCCGCAGTCCTGTGTCTCTAGAATGAAGGGATCTTAGTATTTGACCCTCAAGGGTCTTCCCAGCTCTGCCGGTCACACGCGAACCACCCAGACCCGCCTCAGTCTCTTGTGCACCTGCTTCCTGCCTCCTCGGGTGAAGGAAGGGGCCTCCTTGGTGCGGGGACCCCAGCAGGTGCTCCCACCGGACTCCGTGAGCCACGTGCTTCGGACAGAGCCCGGCCCCCCTCTCCTCTGCATCCCACACGGCATTTCTGGGCACAGCCGGTGGGGGTGGGGGGCATCTCTGAGGGATTACGGGTATGACTGTGTGGTCGCACGTGAGCAGTGCGTGCTGCTTGTCTAACGGCCGAGCGCCGGGGCCCCTTGACCCAGGGGGACGCCCGGCTCCCAGGCCTGGTCAGCGCTGCCGGGGCGTCACCGAGCCCTCCTCGCGCCCTGCCTTTCTCGTGGACGTCTTGCGGCCCAGAGCGCGCTCACAGGCTGGGCGGCGCAGGGCGGCCTCCCGTTGCCTGGGGGGTGCCTGGGGGCGTCCCCCATGCTGTAAAACCAAGGCCGGTGGAACCTCTGTGCACATGTACCTATGCACACACACACACACACACACACACACACACGCCCCTGGGCACACACGTTACACAGCGGCTTCTTGACGCTCAAGAATTGGGGTGCAGCAGAGGCCACCTGAAGGCACTTCCCTCTGTCCTTGCTTTGGCCCCTGCGGGGGGAAGGGGAGGCCTCCCTGGGTCCCCAGGGTCACCTCCGGCCTCGGCGTCTAGCAGCAGAGGCCAGCTGAGGGCACAGCCTCGTTTAGCGGCCCCCTCACACTCCCCGCACCGATCAAAGGAAGTTCCAAATTCTGCTTGGAAGCCGTGACTGAGAAGACATGTCTGTCTCTCTAAGGCAGGGGGCGGTCCCTGCTTGCTCCCAGTAGCAGCAGTCACCCTCCAGGGGACAGGTGGCCCGCGGCCCCTCCTCGCCCTGGTGGAGGCAGGGTCCACCAGGCCAGGGATGCCCCGCGCTCACCGGGGCCCCCTTAGTTCCTCTGGCTGTTTTCCACCAACACCGGACCTGCAGCCCCTCTCCTGGCTCCGTCCCTGACTCCCATCTCCCATCTTCTTGGTGCAGTTGACACACGTTTTTTCCCTTCTTCACAAACATGCTCACGACTGCAGATTCTCTTCTCCCTGGTCTGCTTCTTGGCCTCCTGACCACCTGCCCGAGGGTCTCCACAGAACTGGCTTATATTTCCAGAAGTCTTTTTCACCTTGGGGAGGGAGAGCACCCCAGAACAGTTTGGACCCGCGAAATTCTTCCTGGTCTTGTCCCTTCTCTGACCCTGCTGCCTGCTTGTACCGCTGGCCCACCCAGGGCCACAGGTGCAGGAGGGGCTCCTGGCCTTCGACGAGTTACTTGTCCTGCCTGAGCCACAGCTGCCTCCGGCAGGAGTGCGAGACGGACGTTCTCTGGGCACCGGAACACGCCTTGCAGGCGCGGCCACCGGGCAAGTGGGAGTTAGTGCACTTCTGGGTGTAATGGGGAGTGAGGTGCGTCCTGACTTAATAGCACTTTGAGGGGCAGAAAGCCCTGGTAAGGCAGTCAGCACACAGTCAGATCGCAAGAAGCGTGTGTGGTCTGAGAACTGAGGACCTGTGGCCGTCTGACCCCACCCACTGTGCGCTATGGGCAGCGTTCTGGGCTCCTCGGGGCCTCGGTTTTCTTGTCTGTACAGTAGGGGTCGTGACGTAGGGCCTTTCCCCTGCTGAGCCGGCGTCAGTTCTCGGAGAGAGTGCACTGCTGTCCCCAACTAGCAGGCTCAGTTAGAGTTATGTGCAAGAGGGGAAGTGTGGACGATCTAATGTGGAATGGGGGCTCCGGGGGCCACAGGAGCCAGACTTAGAGCAGGGGCCCGGCCTATCCCATCCACCGGAGCGGGCACTACTCTTCCCAGCCCGGCCCACTGCCCCTGGTTAGTCGTGTTCCCAGAGGAAGGCATGCGCATCGTTGGAATCTGACACCTTTGAAGAGTAACGTAAACCACAAGAAGTTCCCTGGAGACCCTTAAAAAGGAAAACTATTCCCGGCGCAGGCCAGCATCACCCTTTCGAGGCCAAGGCCGGGTGGCAGGATGGAAAGAATGTGGACTCGGGAGAGAGACTGAGCAGGTCTGGGTCAGTCGTAGTTTGGAGTTCCCCTCTTAACCTTCTGGGCGGCTGAGTCCGGTGCACACACTTGTTTGTGCGTCTGTTACCAGGTGCTTGCCGCACACGCACACCGGGCCAGGCGCTACACTAAATGCCAGGGGTCCCAACTCATCCCCCGCCCCCAGTCCCTCTGGATCTGAGTAGCGCCAACTACTGAAAGCGGTGACGTTGCCCGCCGGGTGGGGTGGGGTGCAGAGAGCGGCTGACACATGGGAGGCCACAGGCAAGGGGGGGTGTGCTTGCTGTCCAGGAAGAGAAAAGAGCAGACGTCATTAGGGAGAGGTGGGCACGTCCACCCTTCCCGGACCAGCTCGAATCAGGCTATCTGATTTTTTGCAGACACCCAGGTTTTGAAAGAGGCCTCCGTGGGCTGGAGGTGAGCGGAAGATGCCGTGTCCCTCGGGGCCTCTGGGGGAAATGCAGACAGACAGGCAGTCGTCCTAATGGCTAGACAGCGTCACCAGAGCGTAGAAGGCAGGCGTTGGGAAGGGGACACGGGCAGCCTGGGATAGAGCGGCCCCAGCCAGAGGCCGCAGCTCCACTGCGGAGTGTGGCGCAGGGACGGGGCTGTTTGGGGGCTTGCAAACCCTGTCACGCAAGGAATGCTGGAAATAGCTTCCAACAAGGGATACTTGAGGGATGGAAGGGAGGTGGGAGGTGCTGGTGGGGCCAGAGGACCGAGTGCGAGGGCGTTGCTGGAGTCGGACGCCCCCACCCCGGGTTGTGGCCCGAGGGAGCTGGGCTTCAGGTCGGGCGCTGTCATGCGTGCAGCCGTCCGGGCCAGGCCTGCCTGCCACAGGCCGGTGTGCTGGGGAGGGCGGCGTTGTCCCCGTGCTGCAGACGTTCCGTGTGTGCGTCGGGAGGAAAGGGTGTGCTGGGAGGAAGCATCCAGTCCGCAAGGCCGCTCTGAGCTCCGCTCCGGGCAGCGGCCGGCACGTCAGCCTGTGGTCCCGCTGAGCCGGCCTGTGGGCTCCACCAGGCCAGAGCAGCTGCCCCGAGTCCTGGACACCGCCTGTGTCCCATGTCCATCCCTTCACCCGCCCGGCTTGTCCCTGCTGTCACCCACCCCCAGCACAGCGAGAAAAGGGAACTTCCCAGCCATCTGGTTTCAGACCATCCGTGCAGTGCAGTGTCAGGCCGGAGACCCAGGCCTCCTGCGCACAGTCTGGCTCCCCGCCATGAGCGCGGTGACCTTCGGTGGCCGGCCCACCTCTCTGGGAGGCATGAGGAGCCCTGGGGCCTGCCTGGCCCTGTTAATGTGAGGACTCAACGTTTGGTGACTGACCTGAGGCTCATCAGAGGCCTTCAGGACACTTAAGCTGCCTCATCTCCTTTTCCTCCACGAGCGCTGGGCAGGCCTGGCTGTCTCCTTCCTGGGGCTGAGCCATCGGACCTCTCCGAGCCTGGCCGCCCTTCCCCCTTCCATCCTCGGCCAGGCTGGCCCTGCTCTCTGGATGCCCAGGGCCAATGCTCTGCTGGCTCCAGGGGACCCGCAGCCCGTCCCTGGGGCCTGGCCAGCTTCTGGGCACCCAGCCTGTCACAACACACCTACTGTGCACCCCCAAACGTGTAGACCTGGGCATTTGGAGCAGGGCCAGGAGCTAACCGCAGACTTGCAGCCGGACCTGGCCGAGGGCAGGGAAGTCTGCCCATTTCCCCCACTCTCAGCCCTGTGCAAAGTGGAGCCAGCAGGAGGCCGAGCCGTGGGCTTGGGGGACACAGGTGACACTTGCTGCTCCACGGAACGGGCTTGTCGACGTCCCCTTCTGTCCAGAGCGACACCACGCCAGGCTGTGTTGCTGCCCTGAAGCCCAGCTCCATGGCCTCTGACACCTGCTAATCATGAGCAAGTTAAAGTCTCCTCAGAGTTTTCTCTATTTAATGGCATTTCTACATAGAACATGTTTCTTTTTTTTTTTTTTAAAGCAAAAGGAAAACCAGTGTGTGCCTCTTTTGCTGGAGGGAAGTAGCCTTCCTGCAGAGACGGAGGCAGGAGGCAGGATGTCGTGTTGCTCAGATGTGGGAGCCCGACTCCGGGGTGCAGACCCCAGCTCCTAGCAGCTGCGTGACCTTGGGCCGGCGCTCCCCTTCGCCGAGTGTTCTCGTCTGTAGAATGGGGATGGCAGGTGTGCCCAGCTCAACAGGTGTCTGGGGACACGTGGGCCAATCCGTGTGTACCCGGAATAGCTCGTGCTCACGACATGCGCTCTTACAGTGTTTGTTCCTATTTTAGATTTTCTGGAAGCTGTGAATCCAGTGGGGGAGGGGGCAGCGCAGGGTTCAGAGAGAAGATGAGCCAGACACAAAAATCAATGCCCCCCCCCCCACAAGGTGCAGCGCACAGGTATGGGGTCAGAAGGGGTCTCCGCCTCCTGATGTGCAGGATGGGCCTGTGGGCTCCCTGCGCCCAGCCACCTGGCACACGGAGCTCGCGCCTGGCCTGGGGCACTGGAGTCCAAGGACCCCGCTGTGAATCCCGGCTCCAGGCTTGCTCGCCGTGTGAGCTCAGCTGGGCCTCCCTCTCTCACCTGTGAGGCAGGTGTGACACTCTGTCATCCTCGAGGATGACATGAGTCTGTGCCCGGTGTGGGGCCACATAAGTGCTCAGCAAAATCGCCACAAAGTGACTCTGTTAGAACTCACCTCAGACCATCAGGCACTTCGGGGAACTCTTTCCTGGGTGTCTGTTGGGTCTTTCCTCGGACCCCCCCAGGGTACGCGCTGGGTCCCAAAGGCCCCCGCCTTGTCCCTGGTTTGTTTGCAGGGAGGCAGGCAGGCTTGCGCCCTGTAAACTGTGATGTTGGCGGAGGAGCCTGGGGACGAGAATACAGTGACTGTCATTTGGGGTCAAGTGCAGACAAACAGATACATGATGTATGGGGGGAATAGTGAGGAACAAGTGTCGAGAAAGCCCCTCAGGGTCGTGGGGGGCGTAGGACACCAGATGATGAGAACTCAACAGAAAGGAGCCCCAGGGCCCTAGGACCACGGTTCCAGTCTGGGTCCTTTCCTCTGCCCGGGCTGGTCCGAGCGCCATCGGATGCCTCCCGGGGGCACTGCCAGGCGTCAGTAGGGGTCCAAGCGTAGCACCCCCTCCTGCCAGGGTCCAGGTGAGACTGCACACCCGAGCTTGCAGCTGGGGACACGCGCTCCACGTGACAGCGCCCCCTTCCACCTGGGAGTGGGCCCCACCTCCTGGCCACGTCTCCCTGTGTGCACCGGGGCTGCAGCTCAACAGCCCTCTACCACCCGGCCTGGTGCCCAGCACGGCAGGTGCAGAGGTAAGACGCAGCCCCGCCCAGGGCGCGGGCACCAGGACGCCCGACAGCCCCTGCTCGGCTGGAGACAGCAGTCCTTGTGTGAGGGGTGAAGCACGGGGACCTTGGAGGTGCCCGCCTGGCTTAGCACAGTTGGTGAGAACTGGCTACCCCTGGGTTTGCTTTCTGGCAAAGTCCCCCAACCAGAGAAACAGGGGGACCCAGAGCAGGACACAGGTCACAGCCCCAGAGGCACCTGAGGTCAAATCTAAACCCCCAGTTGGTGACTTGTATAAATATGAAGCATCTTTGGGCCTTGCTTTCCTCCTGCAAAAAGGGGTGTTGTAATTTGGGTCTCGCAGGGCGTCTGTGGGCGTCAGCTGGGGCACATGTGAACACTCTGGTTCCTGGTCAAGGCCCCTCTGTCCTCAGGCTGAGGTGCCACTGCGCCCCACACGTCCCCTCCCCTGCTCCTGGCCCGCTGGCTCCCAGGGGCCCGGCTGTGCCGGTGAGGTGTGGGGAGCACCCCTGCTGACTCCCCCGCGGCCTCCAGAAGCTCTTGCTTTTCCTTCTGGGGACCTCTCTCCGCGGGCACCCCGCCTGCTGCTTCGCCGCTCCCCGCCTGGAATACAGACTCATGGCCAGTGGCCGTCGTCGGGCCGGTTCCGTGGTCTGACCATGCACGCTCAGCACATTGCAGCCGTCGTGGGCATTCCTGCCAATGTCCCCATTCGGGGACAGTCCCCCTCCAGGTGTGCAGGACCCTCCAGTGCCTGGTGTCACCTGAGGCCCCGGCCGCCACCTGTCAGAGCTGGCGAGAGCCAAGCCTGGACTCGACCTCCCCTCCCCCAAAGCCACATCGGCTCACACAGTCCCCTTTTTTGAGCCCCGATTTCCCCATCGGTTGAGTGAGGCTGATCTTCACTGTGAACAGCAAACAAACAGAGGTGACCTTCTTGGCGTAACGGAGCGTGTGCACCACGTGCCGGCAAGGTCATGGATGCCGGTATCTGTTTCATTACTGTTATTATCACCATTATCATTACCGTTGTTTGCAGGGACTTTTTTTTTTTTTTTTAGTTTATTTATTTACCTAGAGCAAGTGAGCAGGGTAGGGCTAGAGACCGCAGGGGAGAGACAGAATCCCAAGCAGGCTCTGTGGTGTTAATGCAGAGCCCGATGCAGGGCTCAAACTCACGAACCCCGAGATCATAACCCGAGCCGAGGTCAGAAGCTCAACTGACTGAGCCACCAGGCGCCCCTAACCGTGACTGTTCAGAAGAAAAACGCTGTTGTCTGGACAGAAGAGTAGAAGTGTCTGACCGATCAGGAGGCTTGCCCTAAACCGCAAATCAGCGGCATTTCATTTTCATGTTTTATATGAATCCGTGTATAAATCTGCCACCCGGTTCTGGTCAAAGATGAGTGCGCCTCTGTGTTCCCCTCCTAAGTCCCCTGGACCAGTCCGCTCGGGCCGCCATGACAGAGTCACACAGACAGCTGGTGTCGACAACAGAAGCCTGGCTTCTCCCAGCTCTGGAGGCCAGAACCCGGAGATGATGGCGTGGGCAGGATTGTTTTCGTCCGCAGCCTCTCGCTGGGCTTGCAGTCGGCTCCCTTCTTCCGGTGTTATCAGGGGTCTTGCCTCTGTGTGCGTGTCTGTGTCCCGGTCTCTTCTCATGGGGACACTGGTCACATTGGGTCAGGGCCCACCCTAAGGGCCTCACTGTGCCTTCATCGCACCTGTGTCTCCAAAGCCAGACATATTCTAAGGTGCCAGGGTTAGGATTTCAACCGGATAATTCAAAGGTCCGAAGGAACAGTGATCTGGTGACCTGGGAGCCGAGCTGAGAGAGACGAGGCCCCCAGGAGCCAGATGGCTGGCCCCTTCGGTTGCCGGAAGGAAGCCTCAGGACGGGTTCTGTCTCTCAGGCCGGCACACGGCAGCTGCTCGTCTTCCCAGCTCCCTGGAGGCCGGAGGTGGCCGCGGCAGCACGGGCGAGTCTCTGCCAGACCCTAGCCCTGTCCCTGGCCGTGTGTGACCGTGCACGGTCCCAACCTGTTGCCCCTTCTCTCTCTAGGTCGGACTATGATGACTGGAGACCATCTCTGGCCAGCTTGCTTCAACCCATTCCATTCCCCAAAGAGTAAGTCCCCCACCCGCCTCTGACCTCAGTTGTCCACATGTCACCCCGGGGACACCACGGGCGGCAGTGGGGGACCGAGAGGCCGGCCCTCAGCTGTGGGGACCCTGGGGAGGCCCCCCTCCCCACCGCGCCTCCGTGCGGGCAGTGGGAAGGCCGCCTGTGTGCTCTCCGCGCCACGCCGCCCTGTGCTGAAAACTCTCTTATTGCCCCCATTACGATGATTAGCTTGTGTCCCGCAGTGAGTTGGGCCGAAAATGGACCCTCCGTCTCTCCTTTGCCGGCCCTTCCTCCAGTATTGAATTTATCCCAGGAAAATTGGGAGAAAACTGTCGGGTGGATAATGGCCGGAGGAAAAGGCTTTTGTCTGAATTACCAGGCCCTAAAATGCCTCCAGGTCTCTGTTTTGACACATGTGGAGAAGCCAAGCCTCAGGAGGCCGCTCGGGGCTCTCTCAGGAGCCTATTAACGAGCCCGTGTTTGTGAAATGCGGCTCTCCGAGGGGGACATTATACCTGGTAATTGCCCCATTTGCTGGCCTGGCCTGTCCCTGGGGCCCCCAGGACTCAAGACCGGAGAAATCCGACTCCTGAGAGCCGCGGCTGTCTCCAAAGAGCAGTGGCGTCACTGGCTGCACTTGCTGTGCCCATAGCCCCTGGGACACACGTGACAGGGCCCATGATGCAATTCACTGGGAGAACGGTCCCCAAATGCCCCGTGAAGGAGGGCGGTAATTAGTGCGGTGGCACCTTAATGGTGGAACAATTAGCACGCGCACCTGGGTCCCTGGTGCCCGTGTGCACACGCGTGGCTCGGCACCCGCACGGGCAGGACCTGGGCCTCGTCCCAGGAGGCCTTTGCTTCGCGGTTTCGCAGAGGGACAAAATGTCCGTGTCCCCCTCCCGTCCTCCTCCTCCATCGGCTCCGACACGAGGCCTCCCCGTCCCCAGAGGAGGATCCCTGAGGGTTTCAGAGCACCCCGCTCACTGCGGTCTCCCTTCGTTTCTGTTACAGAGCTCTCGCACACGAGAAGTTCACCAAGTGAGTATCTGGGCACCGCCCCCCTTGCCCTCTTCCGGCGTGGATGTGCTCTCGGCCCGTCCCCGGGCGCGTGCGTGGCCAGCCTGCCGGGGCACTTCCGGACCCCAACGCGTCCCTGCCCCAGCCCTCCCCTCCGCCCGCACCACGGTCCATGCAAGCCCCGACCCTGCCGGTGACTCTGCCCCCACCCCGTCTCTTTCAGGGAGCTGAAGTATGTGATTCAGAGGTTCGCCGAAGACCCGCGACAAGAGGTGAGGCCTCCCGCTGGGTCTCGACGGCACCCTGTCCGGGCGCCCGCGGGCCTCTCAAGCCTTCCATGGCTCTGTCGGGGCCTCCCCGTCTCCCCCCCGGCTTTCAGAACAGCACACAAAGGCCCCTTGCCGGGTGCATGAACACAGCCGCACCCCCTTTGATGGGGGGGTGCCTGGCCTGTGATGTCAGCCCTTTACTGTAAACTCAGGCTAACCGGAGGTGGTTTCCCACCAGCTGGCGGCTCCTTCTAGAAGCCCAGGCCTGGTTAGGGGTGGGTTGGTGCCGGGGCTTCCGGCCAGCCCCAAGAGAGTGCTGGCTCCTCCTCAGGCCCGGGAAGCCCTCGGAGCTGGGCTCCGAGCCGGGCTCATTTCCTGGGCACAGGGGCTGAGGGCCTCTGAAGGGCTGCTCTGTCCCTCCCGTGTCTGGGCTTCCAGGAGAGGTCAGCGTCCCCCTGAGGCTGTGTGAGCGAGGACTCGCGTAGCCTGGATTCCTCCACCCACTACGTCGGGGTGGTGACACCGGCCTGGGTCTGGCGTTCACCCTGTGTCGGACACATGCGCTTTCTCCTTGAGTCCTTGCCACAGCCAGGAGTGGGATCTGCCGTCAACCCCGTTCACACCGGAATTACCCTCCGTTTGGAGTTGACTCACATCTCCTTGGCCACACGGCTGGTTCCTGGCCATGGCAGGGCTCAAACCCAGGGAGTCTGGCTCCAGAGCCTGTTCAGTAGCTGGGGCCCGGATGGGGCTGCCGAGACGAGGGGCCCTCCCGCTGGCCCTGCCCCAAGGCGCTCACAGCCCTTTCTCCAGCTGCCTGGAGCCTGGGACATGACCAGGGGATCTGGCTTGCGGGTGGGGACAGACCCCCGGCGGAGCAGGAGGTTCAGGATGGGTAGAGGAGGAAGGCTTTCCTCTTCTTGATGGAGCCAGAATATACTCTCCTCAGGCCCTGCTGTAAAACATAGTTCTAGAAAGATCTAGCTCTAGAACACATTCTAAACCCTGATGCCAAAAGTGGTCCTCGGCTGCAATGGGGAAAAGCAGAAATGGTAGATAGGCGGGTCTGGACTACACCAAGCCCTTCCTCGCTGCGTGTGAAGACAGATGCTCAGAGCTCCCCTCCAAGGGGAGCCTTTATTTCCGACATAAACTTTGAAGTTGAAGAATAAAAGTGGTCCCAGCTGCTTCCCAGAGCGGAGGAGCAGAGCCAAGTGCTGCGCGGAAACTTTCCAAGCCTGGTACAGTCCGCGAGGCCCTGGGGGCTGGGGAGCCAGGGGCCAGGCCGGTCTTGGGGGAGGGAGAGCACCCCCAGCAGGCCCCGCCCCTGCAGGCCCCGCCCCTGGCTCCTCTGTGCCTCTCCCTTCGATTCTGTTTCTCTTCCCCTCTCTCCCCTCCCACCTTCTTTTTCCTAAAGAAGCCGGAGTTCTAAACTGTTTGATACATTTGCTGAATAGCGTTTCATACTCTTGATTCCCTATTTCTTTGAAGTAGACAAATTAACGTTTGATATTCTTCCAACTCAGAGGGAAAAAATCAAAGCCCCACTGCCTCTGTTTTCTGTTTGTGTGTGGGTTGTGATCAGTTGAATACCTGTGAGTAAGTGGTTTTTGGCAGCAAATTGTCCTTCACTCCTGAAGGGCATGATGGGGCGCTTTTCTTAGCTTTCTTCTGAGGACAGAGGAGGGGGAGAGACAAAGGCCTTTGTCTCTCTCTCTCTCTCTCTCTCTCTCTCTCTCTCTCTCACACACACACACACACACACACACACACACACACACATGTGTTTGCACACACACACACCCACCCACTCTTGGAACTCTGGGAAGGCAGTTGAGACCCAGAGAGAGCTGTGCATGTGCATGAAACCGCCCCATCCTGGACAGAGTGCCTTCCGGGGAGGGGCAGAGACTCAGAAGGTGGCTCAGAGGACACCCAGCGAGGGCAGAAGGCAGATCCCCAGTGGTGGAGGGGGCAGGTGTCCAGAGTGAGCAGTACAGAGGTTCAGAGAGCTGAGGGCAGAGAGCAGGAGACAGGACTTAGAGGTTCAGAGAGAGAAGAGAGGAGAAAGAACTACCCCCTGGGCCCCAAAAAAGGCACAGAAAAGCGGACTGACTTGAAGCAGTGGCTTTGAGCCTCTCCTCACCCCGATTTGGCCACAGACTTGCTGTATTCGGGGCAGCTAACCAGGCCAGGCCTGGCCCTTCGTCCCGCAGAGCTGATGGGGAATGGCTTGAGGTCCCCGGTTTATGGATGCTCCGATTTTTCCCAGCAGGCCTTCTGCGGAATTTAGTAGGAGGTGGGAGTCGCTGGACTAGAAGTTAAACAGGTTTTTAAGTGCAGGACTTGTCTGAGCCTTTATCATTTGCATGATGGGGCTGACCGCTGTGTCCCTTGTCTGCCGCAGGTGCACTCGTGCCTGCTGAGCGTGCGGGCTGGCAAAGACGGCTGGTTTCAGCTCTACAGCCCCGGAGGCGTGGCCTGTGATGATGACGGGGAGCTGTTCGCCAGCATGGTAGGTGGGACGGGCCCCGCGGCGGGTGCTGCAGGCGGGCGCCGGGTGTGCCCTCCTGAGGAGCACCGGCGCTGTCCCGGTCCGGCAGTGGCCAGCCTGGGAATTTCCAGATGACATCGGAGCCGAAGAGGAAGGTGGTGACGAAGACCGTGACCATGAGTGTCACTTTCTGTCTCTCACCAGAGTAGGCACCAGACCAAGGGCATGCGATTCCTGCTCTCACTCCATCTAGCTGAGCTCCATCAGGAAGTGACACTTAGTGACACCCCACTTTACAGACAGGCGGCCAAAGCCCGAGGCGCTCACTGCCCAAACTCACGTGGCTCACTGTAGTGGCAATGTTTAGATCAAGCTACCAAGTGCTTAGCATCCTCAGGGATTCTAGAAGGCTCTGCAGAACCCCCAGCGTGCCTGACCTTTGCGATGAGAAGCCAAGGTCAGGATGGTCATCTCCCCTGAGAGATGAGAGATCTGATGTGACCAAACCAGTAACCGAGCACCCACGGTGACTTCCAGGACTTTCTCTGGGCCGCGAACCGTGTTGGGCACCTCACGTGCACTATCTCGTCTTAATTTTCAGCCTTACCCCATGACCACACCTGTACCGAGGCAGCCCCAGACAGGTGCAGTGACTTGCCTGAGGTCACACAGGCTTCCGGCCTCCGGGTCCCTCCCGGGACGGAGCCCACCCCTCTTCTAGTGGCAGCCTGACTGTCTCCTGAAGGGGGACGGACTGCCCTCCGGCTGGTCCGGAACCTCAGCTGTCCCGTGTGTGCTCGCAACACTGGCTGGGTCTGTGACCAAGCGTGTTCCCGACAGCAGGAGAACACGGGTCAGGGGCCACTCTGCGGCAAGCTCGCTGGCTGGGCGGGGCTTCGCCCCCTCGCCTGTGAAACGGAGCAGAGTGTTGGCTTCTCGGGATCCGCCGGCGATCGCCTGCAGTGACGGATGCAGGGCGCCGGGCCACCGGGCCAGCAGGGCCAGCGGCTCGAGAAGCTCCCTGCAGTGGCGTCAGATCCGGCGCTGCCTCTGGAAGCTTCCTTGAAAGGGACTTAATTTTAGATCATTTTCCTTACGCACTGGCTCTCCACGCCTCACCCACTGCCTGACAGTCCCTCCCGAGTGCCCTGTGCATCCCGGAAGGGCACCCCTCCTCCCCACTCACGAGGGCTCCCCTGACGTCACAGCTTCACCATGGCAACGAGCGGTGCCCCCCCCCTTGATGTGGGGTCTCAGGGTGCGAGAACCCGGGGGAGCTGGCATCTTCCCCACCTGAGAGATGGCGTCTGTGTGCCCAAGTTGCGAATGATGGAGCGGAAAAGATAGACGCGGAAAAGGAGGCAGCAGCCCCTGGGATGAAGGCATCGTTTCCATGGAGACGCAGGGGCAGGAGAGGTCCCTTTGATTAGGCTGCCGCTTCCAGCCCTGGAAGGGCATCTGCTACGGCACAAAGTCAGGGGAGAGCACACGAAGTGTTTGGGGCCGCAGTCCTGTTGCTTGGGGTCCCCTGCCCTCAGGTCCCATCTCCAGAGACACCCGAAAGAAACACCGCTTTCTTAGTGGCTGCCCTGCGTGGAACCCAGGTGGAGTGCAGTTTGCCACTTCCTGGGTCTCCGGGGCAGGTGGGGGCTCAGAATACCAGCCGAGCTCCTTGGGCGCTCAGAATGGGGTGGGGGCCGGGGCTCCCTCCCGTTCGCTGTCCCGCATGTGGTGGCGCCGTACCCCCTGAACGCTAACCCCCTGCCCCACCCCTGCCCCGCAGCCATTCCAGTCCCTGAACCGGACGCTCCAGGTCCCTTCCATGCGTGGGGTCCTGCAGGACCTGCCCTTTGTGACCGCCTTGCTGAGCACCACGTCCTAGGGCGCCTGTCGGGGGGGGTGGGGGGCCTGGTGACCACGGAGGGTGGGGGGGTGCGGCGTGCCACCAGCAGGCATCTCGGGCCACGGCCCCACAGTGGTCAGCACCCTTCACATGGGCCATCCCCCCTCATAGGTGCACATCCTCATGGGCTCCTGTTACAAGACGAAAAAGTTCCTGCTCTCCCTGGCGGAAAACAAGCTGGGGCCGTGCATGCTGCTGGCGCTGAGGGGGAACCAGACCATGGTGGAGGTAAGGAGCCGGCTGGCCTGGTCCTTCGTCTTCGTTCACTGGGCACCTTGAGGAGCCCAGAGCTGCTGGGGCAGCTGGGAGCACAGCAGCGGGGGAGGCGGGTGTGGCCCGGCCTCTCCACGTCACGCGGGAGCCCCCCCGCCACAGTTTATGCCTTTCACTTACGATCAGGGGAGGTTTCTGTCCATTTGTCTGTGCTGCAGAGCAGACCACCCCAGTGGGGGCTCAAAGCTATGACACTCATTTAGTTGACTCGTGGGTGACTGGGCTCAGCTGACAAGTTCTCACCCAGGGTCCCTCATGGGGCAGCCAGACCAGCTGGGACTCCAGGCCTCTGTCCACGAAGCAGCTGGGGCAGAAGTACTCCCGCTCCCGGGGGGCGCACGCCCGGCCCAGTTCCTCCCTCCTCCTCCCAAAGTCCCCAGCAGCCTGGGGCCCCCAGAGCCACTGTTGCAAAGACAGGATGGCAGAAGCCACATTGCACCTGGCGCAGCCCCAGAGTCAGGCGGCATCACTGCGCCACAGCCGACCCACGAGACGTGCCAGCCAGCAGTCACAGGACGGGGATTAGCACCCCTCTCGGTGGGCGGGGCGTCAGAGCATCTGAGCCTCCAGCGAGGGCTACAGTGAGATTTGGGGGCCGCGGAGCTAACGAGGGCAGGAGCGGGCACCCGGCCAGGGCAGCACGTCCCAGGCCTGGAGCAGGAGGTCAGGGTGGCTGCGTCAAGGGCTAAGGGCCTTCGGTGGATGTGCCCATACAGCCTACGGAGCGCCCCAAGGCCCTGGTGAGGATCTTGGAGGTTCATCCAGATGCTCGCACAGGGGCTTGCAGGACGGGGGTGAGCAGGGAGCCAGGAGGCCACTGGGCTGTGCTGTGAGGGCCTGAACTGGGTAGGCTTTGCTGGGCAAGTGAGAAGTCCCCGGAAAGGGCTGCCCGAATACTAATATGGGGCCTGAGGGCAGGGGAACAAGAGAGCGCATCAGCTGCCCGAGGCTCCGGGAGGCCGTGTGTCGCAGATGACCCCAGGGCTCCAGTTTAATTCTGAGCATGTCTTGTGCTCCAACCACATGCCAGGCACAGGGGGGACAACTAGGGATGGAGAGAGGTGTCCTGTCTCTTGGACGCTGTCCCAACCCTTGATGTCCTAGCATGCATCATTCCTTGGTGCGTGTGCCCAGAGCCTGCTCGGTGGTCAGCTGGCTGTGCGCCAGTGTTCCCATTGTAGAGATGGGAAGCTGCGGTACGTGATTTGCTCAGTGTCACCCAGCCAGAAGGGCAGAGAGGGGAGAGTGTGGTTGCTCGTTTCCAGGATAAGAGCTGGGGCACGCAGAGCGTGCGGGGCTCAGCCACAGACCCCTCTCTCCCTGGCGCGAGGGGCCGTCGGCACAGGCCGAGGGTTCTGCCTTCACGGAGCAGCCCTGCCTGTAACGCGCCGCCCCTGCTCTCGGGCAGATCTTGTGCCTGATGCTGGAGTACAACATCATCGACAACAAGGACACGCAGCTGCAGATCATCTCGACCCTGGAGAGCACGGCCGTGGGCAAGCGCATGTATGAGCAGCTGTGCGACCGGCAGCGGGAGCTGAAGGAGCTGGTGAGTCCGCCGCCCGGCCTCGGGGCGCGCCTGCGGGGGAGCAGGGGGCAGGGCCCCCCGCACCCAGGTGGGCCTCTGTCCCAGCAAGCCTTCCCCCAGACCCCGAGAGGTCGGGACCACCCCTGCAGCTCTCCAGGTCATCACAGAGCCGTCGAGTCAGTGGCCCAAAGTCACGTAGCTCCTACGGGGCCCAGCCAGGAGGTGCATCCCGTCACCCCCAGACTCCCGCACGGCAGTCACTGCCTCCCTCCCCGCATCCCGTGGGCCCTTCTTCAAGTGCGCCCGGGCTGGGCTCCGGAGTGACGGGGAACTCACGCCTCCCCGGTCTCCTGGAGCAGCTCTCACCCAGCGGCTGATCGGAGCAGGGTGTCAATACCCCAGCTCCCTCTCCGCACAGGGGGCACCTCTGAGACGTGGCTTCTCCAACATTCCCCAGAGGACGCCTGGCGGTAGCAGCACGAGAACACTCGCTTCCCGGAGGGGCCTCCGCCGTCTCCCCTCCCCACACCCCTGCCAGTGTTTCTTGGGATTCCCTCTCTGATAAACCAGCCGTGTCCAAACCTTACCTCAGGGTCTGCCCCCGAGACCAAGACGGCCATGTTGCCTTCTACCCCCGAGAAATGAAAAGGGCGCTGCGCGTGGTGTTAGTGGGGAGGCGGTGTGCGGGCCGGAAGCTCGGGGCAAAGAATGTGTCGGGATCAGTCTGGCTTCTCTTGCAGCAAAGGAAAGGCGGGCCCACCCGGCTAACACTGCCCTCCAAGTCCACAGTGAGTTGGCTTTGTTCTCCTGCGGGGCCGGGCGGGGGGGAGAAGGTGGCCAGGCCGCCCTGATGAGGGACACAGGCGGTGTCTGTGGGGGGCCCACAGTCCCTGACAGGCCAGCTTCTCCAGGAGGGAGCCAACCAGCTTGCGGGAAACCGCGCATGATAAAAGCTGTTCTCGATATTAATGTTAACACGTGAACAGTTGATAATAGTAACAATAGCTAATACACACTGAGCATTTACGTGCCAGATCCTGGACTGTTCATTTTATCACCACAACAGCCCTGTGAGGTGGTGCCTCTTTCCATCCCACGTACAAGGCCTTCGGGGATCTTAGTCCCCTCTGTCCTGTGCCGCTGTCCTTGGCATGAGGTTTCCACCTCGTGACCCAAAAAGGCTGCTCCAGCTCTGGTCATCAGGTCTCCATTCAAGCCAGTGGAAGGAGGAAAAGCAAAGGACATGCCCCTTCCCTTTAAGGACTTTCCTGAAAGTTCTGCTGGACACATCTCCCTCTGTGCCATTGCCCAGACTCCGCACGCAGCCGCACCTAGCTGGGAGGTCAGCCTGAATCTGGTGCCACCATGCGGCAGCACCAGGTCAGGGATTCGACTGCTGAGAGGGAAGGGGGTGCGGATAGTCCCCTCCATGGCCTTGTGGTCTAGCGCCCACACGGATGGCTCTCCAGAGGCCGCAGAGGTGGGGGACCTCAGTGTTTGCAGGTGGGCAAAGGGCACAGGCTGCCGCCTGGCAGGGGGAGCTGGCCAGGCGCGCACGCCCGTGCACACAGGCATGCACACCCGTGGGGGAGATGCGCCTCGGAGCACCCCAGCCGGTGACTCAGGGTGTGAGTCACGGCCCTGGAGGCTTTCTCCCCCACCCACAGGGCCGGGGGGGCAGCGCTCCCAGCACCCCCCTCAGTCCTGCCGCCCGAGCTGCACCGTCACCCTAGTGCCACTGTCTGCGGGCAAGAGAAGGGGTAGAGACAGGGGTGCAGAGGGCTCTCAGGAGCTCCTAGCAGCCCTGCGCCTTCCCCAAGAGCCCACTGCCCGTCTGTTTGTAGGACGCCGACTTGGCCCGTTTGCTGAGCTCTGGCTCTTTCGGAAACCTGGAGAACCTCAGTCTGGCCTTCACCAACGTGACCAGCGCCTGCGCTGAGCACCTCATCAAACTGCCTTCTCTCAAGCAGCTGAACCTGTGGTCTACTCAGGTGTGCACTGCCGGCCCCCGCCTGCCCCCTGCATCCTGCGCCCGCCTTCACGCCCCTGCGCGCCCCTGCTCTGCGCCCTCCTCCAGGACTGGCCTCCCTGCCCAGAGCCCGGGGCCCAGCCTCCTTTTACCACACCCCTCCCCAGCCCAGAGGACATTTAGGACCTCATGATGGGCAGTGGCCCATTTCACAGTTGGGAGTTGCTGAGGCCCAGGGCAGGGATGTGCCCTGCAAAGTATTAGAAGCCCCGAGAGGCAGGGCTGAGACGTGACACTGGTCCCCACGCCTGCCTGTAGCATGTGGGCAGCTCGTGAGTCTTCCCGTGGTGACCACAGCCCCAGCACACACGGTCTCCACTCCGCGCCTGTGACGTGTAGGCCCCGCCAGAGCCCTCCTTTTACAGGAGGGACACCAGGTGTTCCCGGCAGTCTGCCTTCCAGGCCCTCCCGCCCCGTCCTGCCCAGGGAAAGGCCACCTTGGCCCTCACTTGTAGCCGGAGTCACTGAGGTCAGAGGCTCCTTGACAGACGGCAAGCCCGACTCCCGGGAAGGGCCCTTGCCTGGCTCACATCCTACCAGCAGATGCTGGACTCGAACCCAGACCAGGAGAAGCACTGAGTCTTTGGAGAGAAGCGAGAGCACCCCAGACTCCCCAGCTTGGAAGTCGTGGCTCTGTCCCCGTCGCCTGCCTCCACCATGTCCTCCAGCCGCACTGTCACTTCCCTGAGGGCTGTGGGGAGGCTGGTCGACCCCAGGGCTGATAGGGTCTCTGCCCCACAGTTTGGAGACGCCGGCCTGCGGCTCCTGTCGGAACACCTCACCATGCTCCAGGTGCTGAACCTGTGTGAGACGCCTGTGACCGACGCGGGCCTGCTGGCCCTCAGCTGTGAGTGCTGGGGGGGCGGCCGGGTGGGCGGGGGCTGCGTCCATGCGCCCATTCGTGCGTCCACCCACCCCTTCATGCGCGCGTGCATGCCTCCATTCATTCACTCACTCATCCACTCATTCATGAGTGCGTGCATGCATCCATTCGTTCATTCACTCATCCACCCACCCACTCATGCATGCGTGCATGCATCCATCCATTCATTCCTCCATGCATGCATCCATCCATTCATGTGCGCATGCATGCATTCATTTGTTAATTCCTCCATGCATGCATCCATTCATTCACTCATCCACTCATTCATGAGTGCGTGCATGCATCCATCCATTCATTCCTCCATGCATGCATCCATCCATTCATGTGCGCGTGCATGCATTCATTTGTTAATTCCTCCATGCATGCATCCATTCATTCACTCATCCACTCATTCATGAGTGCGTGCATGCATCCATCCATTCATTCCTCCACGCATGCATGCATTCAACAAGTGCTCATTTCGCACCTACTGTGTGACAGGCACCATTCTAGGTGCCAGGCACAAAATAGGGGAAATATCCCTGCCCTCAGGGAACTTATATTCTAGAAGAAAAGGAAACAGTGAGTGCCCGTACCCTCCAGACACTCGTCTGAGGGGTCAAGCCCGGGGAAGTGCTCTAGGACACTGCTGTCCTCTCCCCTGCCCGGCAGCAGCCGGCAGCTGTGGTTAGTTGCGCAGATTCTCAGGTCCTGCCCCAGACGTGCTAACTCCAAAACTGCAGTTTAACAAAATGCCCAGGTGGTTTCCACAAACGGTTAAAGATTGAGAAGCGTTGCCCTAATAGAAAGAGCCACAAAACACCTGAGGAACCCAGAAATGCTGATTCCTGCACCCCGGCCCTAACCTACCAAAGCAAACTCTTGGGTGCTGAGCCTGGGAGACTGCAATGCCTACGTCCCACCCACTGGTATAGATGAAAGGTCCCGTGGCCCAGCTGGGAGGAATCCAGGAGGGCTTCCCGGGGAAGGTGACCTCATCTGGGTGCACAGGACGTAGGTAGGAACTGGCCGAGGAGGTTAGTATACTGGGCAGTGGCCATGGCTCCTGCAAGGTTGTTGGCAAATTCCAGAGGGCTCGGGAGAGGTGGGGACAGGGGACAGAGGTCACGGAGGGCAGGGAAGGTGAGGTTTAGGGATACTTTTCTACAAACGTGCTCCTTGGACACTGTCACTGGAGTCACACCACCCGGCTCAGCGCCCCCAGGAGCGGGACGGAGCGTCGGCCCCTCCAGTGGGTGGCCCCTATGACCAGACCAAAGTTTGAGGGCTGCTTTCAAGAAGCGGTGGCCTGGGTCACCCACTGGGAGAGCTTCCAGAGCTCGCCCGGGGGAAAGGCAGGCCTGGCCCGCTGGGGCTGACCTGGGGTGTGGCAGGCACGCTCTGGGGAACTTCCAGGCACAGCAGTGCGGGGACCTGACACAGGGATCAGAAGGGAGGGGGGCTCAGAGGGCAGGGAGAGAATGTAAGGCCAGTTCAGACCGGCTCCCGCCTGAAACAGACTTTGCATCCTGGTGGCGCCATAGCAGTGCCCTGAACCTCCACCCTGCCCCCCCACCCCCGTTCTGCTAGACAGGGGTCTCGGCCACCGCCGCAGCCCCCCAGCCGGACTGCCCCGTACCTGCAGCTGCCCTTGTGGGGGTCTCACTGGTCTAATGCCTGTGTCCGTCTGTCTGTCTGTCTGTCCGTGCACAGCCATGAAGAGTCTCTGCAGCTTAAACATGAACAGCACCAAACTCTCGGCTGACACCTACGAAGATCTGAAGGTAACTTCTCCCCTCCTCCGTCTCTCCCTCCCCTCCTCCCTTCCCTCCCCTCCTCCGTCTCTCCCTCCCCTCCTCCGTCTCTCCCTCCCCTCCTCCGTCTCTCCCTCCCTCCTCCCTTCTGTCCGTCAGCATCTGGACACCAGTGTTTTGTCCTCACGGAGCAAGAAAGGCTGTTACACCAGCAGATGAGTCCATAAATAAAATAATGGCAGGTCGAAAGAAGTGACAGAGGAAACCAGCAGGGAATTGGTAGATTGGAAATAGGAAGGGCCTGTTTGGCATGTGACTGTCACGGATGGTCCCTTTGAAGCAGAAGCCACATAAGATGAGACCAATAAGATAAGCGAAGGATGCAAAGGATGACAGGAAAATCAAGTGCAAAGGTCCTGAGGCAGAAAGTGTTGGCATGAACTGACTTTGTAGCAAACACGTCTAGAAAGTAAGAAAGAGTAGACTTGGGCCCGACTGAATAAGCCTTCGTGGGTCACAGAAGGGTTCTGGATCCCATCCAAGTTCAGTAGAAAGCTTTCAGAGGCTCTAAGCCATAGAGTGAGTTATGCTTGTAAAAGCCTGTTGTGGCTGTTACCAGGAAAACTGATTTTTTGCTGGCGCCGGGGGTGGTTCAAGCAAGAGTAGAAACAGGAAGAACATGGACAGGGCTGGTGCAGTCACGGGGCAAGCGCCTGGACTGGCAGCCAGGGCTAGGTTGGCGAGATAAAATTGGGGAAAGGATCTGTGGGGAAAGGTGGGGCACGTTTCTTGGGCGGCTGATGGAGCTGGGCCTTCAGAAACCTGCTCCCCCCATCACCCGGGTCTGGTCCTAGCTGCCCCCGGAGTGGGTAGGGCTGCAGGTAAGCTAGCGCTGAGGACAGAAGGGCTGGGCTAGGCAGCCAGACGGACCACGAGTCGCCAACGCCCCCCCCCCCCACCAGGCACCTGCGTTTATGGCAATCCCACTGCGTTCGCCTGCCGATCTCCCGTAACGGTGGGCCGTGGGCTGTGGTGAAAGTGAGCAGAGGGCCCGCCCAGGGGCACACGGCCTTGTGTCGGAGCAGGGTTTCCCCCGTAGCACCAGCCTGGGAGCTGGGGCCCAAGAGGAGGCTGGGGGCTCTGTCCCGTGTCGTGCAGCCAATAAGTGGCAGCACTGACCCTCTTCTCCCCGGGGCTCCCTGCCTGTGACCCAGGCACCCACAGCCCCGCAGAGGCAGGGGGCAGGGAATCCCCCCCAGCTGTCGCCCACCTGTGACCTCTGATTTCAGGGGCTGCTGCCCTGGTCTCTCCAAGGCCACCTGACCCCGAGCTTCCAGGAGCCCTGATAGCAGGGTGGGGGTGGGTAGGGGGGTACAGTGGGAATGGCGGCCGAGGCTGTGGGAGAGCCAGGCACCGCCGGGCCAGGTTCCGGAAGGTTCTGGCCGCAGTAGGTGCCCCCGCTTGCCCCCCGCAGGCCAAGCTCCCCAACCTGAAGGAAGTGGACGTGCGCTACACGGAAGCCTGGTGAAGTCCCGCCGGCAGGAAGGAGTTTGCAGCCGCCACACACAACTCTTGACTAATAGCCGTAGAGCGCCGGTCCTGGGGTCGCGCCCCGGCGGCCCGGCTGTGAGATAGATGGGGGAGTCTTTCTGGGGGCAGAGGGCGGAGGGGGGAGGGGGTGGGGAGGGGGGCCGTTAGCACGCCCAGCCCCGCCTAATTCTTTTAGCTTCATAATTGGAAACCTTGACCTGATCTAAAACGGACTTTGTAGCAACCAGAGGAGCATCAGCAGGTCGGGGGAGGGGGTGGGGGAGGGCGGGGGGCTCGGGGAGGGGGGACCCTTTGTGGATTTTCTTTGCCTTTGTGTTCAATGCCGTGTGGGAAAAGTCAACTCCGATGCCACTGTCACACGACCCTGATGGGCCTCGAGGGCCGAGGAAGGAGGCTTTCTTCCTCAGAGGCTCGGCCGAGAACTGGCTCCCCACCCCGCCATCGGGACAAGACCCAGACATGTCATCACGCCGTCCTGTGTCCTCTCCATTGCTATGCACAGTGATTCTTGTTGTACATAAGATTTAAATAACGCGCCTATTTAAGAAATGTTGACAAATTGCGGGTCTGGGACCTGCCTCTTATTTATGAAGTCTTTGACCCTCCCCCCCTCCCTCCTGCCCGCCCTCCCCGCCCTCCCCTGGCCTATAGTACTGTACAAACCAGTCAGCTGTTGGGGTAGTGGTAGTATTATTGTTATTTTTTTAAAGGAAACAGACAAAAAAAAACCTCCTTGGAAAATTAATTGCTTTTTCGTAATGGATTCTGTATGCTAATGCTCGGCCGTCTGTCCAACCTCCCCCCCCCCCCCCCCGCCCCGTGTGTTTCCAATCCCCAGATGTCTCCAACCTTCTCCTGGGTGAGGGAGGGTCAGGCTGGGGGACAGACGTGGGGTCGCCACGTTGCAGTCCCGTTCCTGCCAGGCCCCAGCTTTCTCTCAGCCCCCTTTTACACCATGTGGGGGCGCTAACCTGCCCTCCCGGGTCTGTCCCCTGGAAGAGCTGCCCCAGCCCCCTCCCCCGGAGAGCCCCCATCTCCAGCGGCCTCTGCCATCCCGGTCCCCAGGCCCCACCGAGACTGCGGCCTGTGGCCTCCCCGCCATCCTGTGCTTCCCGTGGTCTCCTCATGCATGCCTGCTTCTCTGCATGGTCTCTTGGGAGAAGAGAGAGACGTCGTCTCCACCAGCCTGACTGCCCAGCCCGCCCCTATGAATGTGACCGCTCGGGCACAGACCCCTTTCTGTCCCCACACCTGCCCCCAAGACACACCAACCTCCGTTTCTTTTGTAAACAGTCGGCTTTTTCTTAACGAGACCTCCCTGTACAGAACAGCCCTTTTATGGTTTACTTGGGGTCCCCTCTCCCCCAAGCCCCCTCTTCTGTTGGTTTAGCACAAATACCGCCCCCTCCAGCACCTCCCGCCCTAACCCCTCAGTCAATGTAATTGTTTTATATATATTTAATCTTATTCAATGGAAACCATGCTTTTGTCGTTTTATACTTTGCTAGGTAGACTTTATTACCCCCCCGACAATGCCCTCATTTTTTTAAAAAAGGAAAAAAAAAAAGAAATTGGGTTTCAGTCTTAATTCATTTTACGTGCCAGGTTTTATTTTGTGTGTGCGTGTGAGTGTGTTCTGTTTCGTGTTTTGTTTTTTCTGTTGTTGTTGTTTTCCGTTGTTTGGTTTTATTCTCTCCCCTCCGGTCCCCAACTTTATAGCACTCTGGTGCGGGAAGAAGCAGAAGCAAAAACAAAAAACAAAAAACAAAAAAACCCACAAAAAAACAAAAAACACTTTAAAAAAGAAAAAAAAAGAGCCGAGACATGCCACCTTTTCCCTTCGCACTGTTGCTTTTCCTGATGGTTAATACTACTGTCACGTAGCTGTGTTCAGAGATGTGAAATACTTTCAGGCAAAAATAAACTGTAAGTGACTCATTGACATCTGGCCTTTCTGTGTGGCTTCGAGGGAGCCTTTCGGTGGGGACGGGAAGGGGACAAGATCCAGGCCAAGGTCAGGACTCCTCTGAGTGTCCGGCCTGCTCACCCTCAGCACTGTTGGTCTTGGGGGCCAGACCCTCCTTTGTCACGAGGCCACTCTGTGCAGCTGAGAATGGCCCCCATTGTCCCTAGCCTTGGCCTGCTGGATGCCAGGAGGTCCCAACCCCCTCCCCCCCTGTTGTAACAACCAAAAATGTCCCCAGGGGACAAAATCTCTCCTTGGGGGGAACCCAGGCCGCCATCGGGCCCTCAGGGCAGCTCTCATCCAGAATTTCTCGGCCAGACCCTCCTTTTCATCACCTGAGGGGCTTGAGAAAATGCAAATTATGATTTCCTCGGGCTGGGTGGGACCCGAGACTGCATTCCAGGACCTCTGGGAAACCCAGATGCTGCTGGGGTTTGGAAGCCTCTCTGAGTTCAACAGCCTAGAACCACCCGTCCAGCTGCCCACTCACCCAGATGTCCCCGAGAGGCAACTGGAGGAGTCCGAGGAGAGACTTTGTGTCCAGCCCTCTCCTGAGTCACTGGCCTTCCAGGGCTGCCTCGCCCAAGCAAGGGCGGCCCCCAGCCCAGCGGCCCCGTCGCTCACGCCACACGTCCAGCACGGTGCCAGCCAGAACGTCCCGAGTCTCCACCTCCTCCCCCTCTGTGCCTCCACCTCCCCCACCCTGCGCCAGGCCCCTCGTCTCTGTCCAGGGGACCGGAGCAGGCCCCTCGCTGCCTCCCTGGTCCATCGCACACCACCTCGCTGCCCGCACCGCCGGCCCTGCCTCTCCACGCCCCTGCTGCCCGATGTTGGCCCTCCTCGCTTCCAGAGGCCTCTGGCCACACAGGGAGAGCAGGAGCCGTGGGTGTCAGGGGGGCCCTGGACTCGCCGGGGTGGCGGGCGGGCCAGCGTCACGCAGCTTCCCTCCACGACCCCAGCCCACAGTAACCGCTCTCCCCTCCCGGCCGTAGCCGGCAGGACCTGCCCATGCCCTCACATCCTTCGCTCCTGCCTGCGCTCCAGAATGCCAGAGTCCAGCCAGTGCCCTCCCCCTGCGCAGCCGAGCCACACCGTGCCTTCCCTTTTAACCCGGTGGCTTCAAACAAATTTATTCTCTTGCGGTTGTGGGGACCAGGACGTCAGCAGGCCTGCAGTCTCTGAAAACTCTAGAGAGAGGACTTTCCTTCTCTCTTCCAGCTCCCCGGGGGGGTGGGGGGTCCTGGTGTTCCCGGTGGGGTGGTGGCTGCACCCCGCCAGCCTCTGCCTCCGTCCCACAGGCCACCCCCCCCCCTTCTCCAGCAAATTTCCCTTTGCCTTCTCTTATCAGGACATCTGCCACTGGATTTAGGACCCACCTGGACGACCCAGGAAGACCTCATGGACAGATCCGTCACATGGTCACATCTGCAAAGACTCTTTCCAAATAAGGTCATAGTCATTCTGGGGAATGTATCTTCTGGATTTGACATTTCATTAATCCTCCTTTGAAGTCTGGGGTTCATCTTGAGGGCTATGAATGGTAGGGGGGTTGCAATTATCTATTCATTTTCTAGTGAAATACTTACACCGCCCCTACTGTGTGCCGGGCACAGTAACAAAGGTAAGGGTTGTGGGTCTGAACTCATTCACTCCCGACATGCCTGTGGGGTGGCTGCTGATATGATCCCTCCTGACCAATGGGGAGGTGGAGGCCAGGAGAGGGTGGGTCTCTCGGCCAAGGCCACACAGGGAGCAGGGGATGGAGCCAAGCTTCTAACCCAGGCATTTGGGGGAGATCTCTGCCCTGCTGGCTGGCGAATGAATAGGGCTGGGACCAGTCAGGGACCGTGGAAAGAGAGAGATTCAGGAGGAGCTCAGGAGTAAGACTGCAGAGCACGCTGACCGGTCTGGAGGGGAGGCCAGCGAGGAGTCCAGGATAATGTTCACGTGTCTTGGCTTATTCTCAAAGGTGGGCTCTGAGGGCCTAGCATGACCCCTCTGCTGGGAAGCAGCTCTCGGTGACCTGCAGGGCTGGTGTGTCGGTGCCCCGGCTTTCTCCCTCCCAGTGGAGACGGAGACGCCCGTCTGCTTCCCCGGGGCTCCCCAGCGTCTGAGCACCTCCCGCCGTTCTCCCCGTCACTGTCCCTCGATCCCGTCCATGCTTCCCGAGACCACTTCCCATAGAAGCCCCCTGCGCTCAGAGCTTGCTTCTGGGGAAACCCAAACTAACCGTGCCAGGGAACAGGGGGACAGGCTGCAGGCTGGGAAAACCGTCCTAGGGAGATGCACGGTCCCTGGGCATTTCCGCCTCGGCCTCAGCCAAGCGGGGAGGCCTCTGCCCCCAGGGACCCAGGAATCAGCCTGCACCTGTTTCCAGAGGTGGAGGTGGAGGCAGCCAGCAGGGCTGCTGCCCTGTGACCCCCCCACCCGCTCCTGGGCACCCAGGCCCCGAAGAACCGAGTGCACGTGTCCACCAAGAGACACAGACAGGAATGTTTATAGCAGCCTTGTTCCTGAGAGCCGGAAAGTGGAAGCAACCCAAATGTCCGCTGACGGGAGAGTCAACAACCCAGGGTGGCCCCTCGGAGGAACAGCCGGAGCGCACCCCCCCCCCCCCGCCCCTTCCACAGTAGACTCGATAAATGTGCAGCAACATCATCGTCTGATGGAATTCTGCAGAAAAAGGCAAAACGATCCGACTACCGATACCCACGGTGACGTGAATTAATTGGGCGGACTTTACGTGTGTGGGAGGAGCCGCACGCACGTGAGGGCTTGCCGTGGGGTCCCTTTCCGGGAAGGGCACGGACAGGCACGTGCGTCTGTGATCACAGAAGTCGTAACGGCGGTTACTGCTAGTGCGGGGGCTGGGGGGTGTCACGACCGGGGAGGGGGAGGGAACGCTCTGCAGCTCGATCTGCGGTCCCACGGGTGTGTACGCAGCCCTGGAGCTCCACAGTTTTAGGATGCGTCTCATGTATTGTCTGTGTCACACAGCCCCTTGTTCAAAGTGGCATCAGGTGGACACAACCCAGATGTCCACGAACGAGTAATACATGTGGTGTTTACAGACAATAGACGCACAAACATGAAGTGTGGACACGCTCCAGGGGAGGAATCTTGGAAACGTTATGCTGAGTAACGCAAGCCAGACGCAAAAGACCACATATTGTTTGATTCCATTTATAGGAAATCATCCCCAATAGGCAAATCTGTATAGAGAGAAAGCAGATGGGTGTTTCTGAGGGGCTGGGGAGCTACGGCCTCATGGGTGCGGGGTTTCATTTCCTGGTGATGAAAATCTTTCAGACCCGGATAGGGGTACCGGCTGCCTGATGGAAATGCTCGAAATGCCTCTTTAAAACGGTTTCTTTTATGTTACATGAATTGCACCTCAACTTTTAAAAGTGGCATCAAAAAACAATTTCTTAATGAAATGATAGCTGCTGCTCCTCTCTGCTGTGTCCGGGCCTCGGAGGGTGAGTGGTGCCCAGGCCACCATGACTTCTGTCAGAGCTGTGCTGGTCCAGCCTTGTGGAGCTCTGTCCCCTCCTCAAAACACTCTACTGCCATCTGGCGGAGAATTGTCATGATGCCAGTTTGTATAATAAATCCACAGACTCCCTTACATGTGGCATTCTTGTGCAGTGCACAACAGGCACAGCTGTATGCGGTGGGGTATCTGACGTTGCTTTATTTTTCAGTGAACTCTAGTCAGGCTGGGAGGCGGGGGCTTGAAAATCTCCGTGCTGGCCTTCCCTCCTATGCCTTCTCTAATGCTGACCAAGGCAAGCCTGAGCTCGCCTCTCTCCGATTTGGCAGGGAGATGAAATCTCTGTGGTTCCTGATCCACTTATCAGTGCATTGAGACCTGCCCTTTGGACACAGCTCCGGAAAGGAAACCTTGCCCAGAGCACATTTGGTCACGCCCACAGCAGCAGGGGGCTGAGGTCCCCACCAACCCCTGGCAATAGGTGTCTTGGCCGTGTTTCCTCTAAATATAATGGCAGGAACAACAAACTGCTCTTCGAAAACACCAGGCTGTGTCTTCTCTCTGATTTGCCAGGGAGGAGAGGGGCCGTTGGATCCAGTGGGAAGGAGGCTCAGGGAAGGGATGCTGGATACACCCACTCCGACAGCTCCTCTTTGGGGCTCCCCCCCCCCACAGTGGTCACAGGGGATTTGCTGAGGATTTGCTGGGAGAGGGGTTAATGATTCTCTCCTGGGGCTTTTTTTATGGATAACAGTAATGCATCATAAGGCATCCATCACGCACCTGGGGTTGGGGTTTATCTCCCCTGGGGGTGGCTGTTCAGGGTAAGTCCTGCCTGATTGAAACAAGGTGCAAGCCGTTTATCTAATACGCATGCTCTAGTAGCCACGTTTTTTAAAGAAACAGGCAAAATTAGGGGCACCTGGGCGGCTCAGTCAGTGGCTCTCGGCTCAGGTCGTGACCTCACGGTTCATGGGTGTGGGCCCCGCGTCGGGCTCTGTGCTGACAGTGCAGAACCTGCTTGGGATTCTCTCTCTGTCCCTCCACACTTGTGCTTTCTCTCTCTCTCTCTTTCTCTCTCTCTCTCTCTCTCTCTCTCTCAATGAATAAACTTAAAAATAACAAATTAAAAAAAAGAAGGGTAGCATATTCATTTACAAGAGAAAGTTTGGTAGATCATAACCATGCGTTTCTGGTAGATGGATGGACAGATGGAGGGAGGGATGGAAAAACCCCAACGTAAAGAAAGCAAAGTGGCTCCTGATGAAATGAGGCCAGTGGGTGGGACACCTGATCTGTGTCAACACCGGGTTTGGGCAAGGAGTCCTGCTTGGCCTTGAGCTGAAGACAGGCAAGGGTGTCCCCCGGCCGCTAGGGGGCGCGCAGTCCCTCTCAGAGCTCTGTGCCTCCGGCGACGCGAACCCCACAATGGATCCAGCGTCCTGCCAGCTGGCTGTCCGCTCCGGAGGAGAGCGAGTTGCTTCCGTGGCCTTTCATTCATTCACTGAGCAAAGCGTATTGCTCTGAACCTCGACAACACTGTGTCAGGAAAGTAGGATCACATTATATAATCCCAATCATGTGAAAGCCCAGAGTAGGGAAATGTATGGAGAAAGTCCATTCATGGTTGCTTAGGGCTGAGGGGATGGGGGCCAGGCATGGGCCGGGGTTCATTTTGGAGGTGACGAAAATGTTCCAAATTGACTGCACAACTCTCTACCAAAAAACCATGGAAGTGTGCACTTGAGTGGATTGTGTTTCGTGAATTATATCGCAAGGTGTTTTTGTTTTTGTTTTAATGTACTGAGCACCTACGGTGTGCCAGGCACACTGGAGACTCAGAAGTAAATAAAGCAAACGGCATCCTCCGCCACATCCAGTCTGAGGGAGGAGGCAGCCATTAGCCAGACAACCCCGCAAACCGTTTTTGCATCATGGCGGTGAGGAGAGCTGAAAGGAGGTGCAGGCTGCTGCAATGAGCTCCTCCGAGAGGGGGCAGCACCGAGCTAAGTGCCTCCACCTGGAAGAGCCGGAAATGACCAGCCCCGGGGGCAGGTGGAGCAGGGACGCGCGTTCCAAGCGGCGGGAAGAGCCGGTGCAGAGGCCCGGAGGCAGGGCCTGGCAGGGCCTGGCACAGGGGAGGTACGGACTAGCAGAAGGGAGGAAGACGAAGTGAGGGGGCCGGAGCAGCAGGGGAGAGAGGCAAGGGGCGGAGGCAGGGTGGTGGGGGAGAGATACATGATACTTTGGGAGTTGTTCAAATACAAACCACCCCCCTCCGTGGCGGAGCGGCGTGGAGGGGAGGGAGGCGGGCCGAAGCCTGGGAGAGTGGAGGAGGAGGTCGGGGCTCATCACCTCCCGCATTCCGATTAAAATGCCATGCTCCCTGGGGAGGGGCTGCCTGTTAATGAAGCCAGAAGTAAGGTTGTTTGGCCAGCAGCAGAGAGAGCCGTGGGAGCACCACGGGCCCGGGGAAGCTGGCAGGCAGGCGACCCCCGGCTGGCCTGGCTCACACCTGTCCGCCTCCGGCGGCCCGGACGGGACAGGTCGGAAGGCGGGGTGGCGGCTCCGACGCCTCTGACGTCCCAGCTGCTGCAGACCGGGGCTGGGGCAGCGCCAGGCCGGCGGGTGGGGGCGGGAGGCGGCGCGCTCGGCCCGGGGCCCTGACGTCAACGTTGCCATGGAGACCCCCGCTCCCTCGGCGCGCGTCGCAGCTGCTGCAGACCCCGGGGCCGGGAAGGTATCGTAGGGTTGAGGGGAGCAGAAAGAAGGCACCCGGGTCCTGCCGCTCTGCCCCCAGAGCACCGCCCAGCGGGAGGGCGGGGTTCCGGGACCCCCGAGGGGCTCCCCGCTGCCCCCCCAGCCTGCTCTCGCTCCTGTCGCCCGGCCACAGCGCCTTTCCTGCGGTCCCGGAGCTGCCTTGGCATAAAACAGCCCGGGGGCTGCCATCCCCGCCCCCACGGTGACACACCCAAGAGGGGCACGCTCCCCCGAACCGACCTACCGCCCCGCCCCCTCCTAGCTCCATTGTTTGGGCCCCCTGCCCCTTCCTGCCGTCGAGGAGCACGTAGGGGGCACCTCCGGGTCCCCACGACCCCAGCGAGAGAGAAGACCCCAGCGAGAGAGAAGCGGCTTCCTGACACTGCCGCCCGCTTCCTGGCGTCGCCCTCCCCGGAGCGCGTAGGAAATGGTGTTTTCTTTGTCTCTAGACCTCGTTCGGTCGAACTTTCCAGATTCTTAAAGACGCCTGCAGTAACAGCCGGTCCAGGCTGGCGGGCTGCAGCCTCGCCTCCACTTCGCGTTCGTTTCGCGTCTCTTCCCTTTTCCGAGCTCCTTCCTCCTCCGCGGGAGGGACAGTGGGAAAGGGACGCCTGTCCTGTGCCTCCCGGGCCTTGCCCTCGTCCTTGGCTCACTCTGCTGCCCTGGCTGGTCACGGGGGTGACCTGTGTGTTCCGCTTGTGGCCCGGGTGTTGTGCTCGGGAAGACTGTGTGGACGCCCAGCTCCCTCTCCCAGTTGCTAGTCACCACACCCCTGCTTCCTGCTGGGGTCTCCAAACCCCGAGCCAAGCTTTTGCAGCCACTTTGTAAATAAGCCCTGAGATCTGGTCTTCAGTTTTCTGACTTTATCTATGATCCGGGGAACCCACACCTGGATGATGATTTCCCGGCTGTCGGAGAAGTCCCACTGAATATCCATCCTCTCTTCGTGATCATTTATCCACCCATCCACCTTGCGGACCTACTGTGTGCTGCTCACTCTGCTGAGTGTGCGGATCTAGCAATGAGTAAAGACCAATCCCCCCCCTTTGTGGAGCCTTTGTCCGAGAGGAGTCAGGCAACAAAGTCAAAAAGAAAAAGATGTAGTGTCTTAAAAGGCTAGAAGTGATGGGGGAAAAATTGAATCCAAAAAGGGAGATGGAGAGAGTGGAGGAAAGGTGGCCAGGGAAGGCCTCACTGAGAAGGAAGGGGACATCTGGGCACAGCCCTGAAGGAGGGGAGGGAGGAGCCTTGGAGGCAGCGAGAGCAGCCAGTGCAAAGGCCCTGAGGGGGGAGCAGGCATGGAGTGTGAGAGGAACAGGAGGAGATGGTCAGCCTGAGCAGAGTGAGCAAAGCGGGGAGGAGCGGGGAGGGCTGGGAGTCACCTGCGGGCCCTGCCAGCTGCTGGGAGGTCGTGGGCTTTACTGACACTCTTCACTCTTGTCACACCAGCTCAGCAAGTGCCTCGGTACCTGCTGCCAGCGGCCCTTTGCAGAGGGTCCTGTGCACCATGACATCCAGTTCAATGTACCCCGTTATCCCCATTTTATGGATACGAAAACAGAGGTGCTGGCATGTCAGGTAAACCCCGAGGGATGAGAAGGGATTCTTGTGGAAATGGGTATGTGTGGCGGGGGAGGGCCCAGGCCTGGCCAATGGTCTCCGGGAGGAGACAGGCCTCTGCCGTACAGAAGGAAGCAGCCATTCTGTGGCTGCCCCACGTGGCCTCCAGAAAAGCCCAAAGCTTCCTGTCCCCAAGGGGCAGGAGGCTCTGCTGTCCCCAGCCTTCTGCCTCCCCCCAGGCTGATGGCCCTCTGAGTCACAGCCAGGTTTTTCTATCAGGGAGGCCTGAAGGGTTTGTGGGAGGAAATGAGGGGGAAAGGAGGCCGGGTGGACTCTTGGGGAAGCTACTTCGAGGGGCGTGGCCAATCTCCTGGCCCGTCTCAGCAAGGCCCATGGACTTGATGCTTAGAAAGTGATCTGGCAGGCGTCTCCTTTGTGCTGGGCCCTTGTCCTGCGATGGGTGGGTGGCTGGGGGGCTGTGGAAAGGGCTGAGTGGACGATCCTGTGACTCGTGAATGGATGTATTCATTACCCACTGCTGTGTAACAAATCACCCCAAATGCATCGACTGGAAACAACAAGCGTGTTTGTTTCTGCGGTCCGGAAGTCAGGAGTGGCTCAGCCGGGTGGCTCCGGCTCCGGCTCGCTCCCGCGTGGCGTGGCGGCGATCAGGGTGTCGGCTGGGGCCGTGGACTTGTCCGAAAGCTCTGCTGGGCTGGGGGGCCCACATGTGTGATGGCCCCCCGCGCCGCCTCTGGCGGGAGGCCTCAGTCTCGCATCACCCGGCGTCCATCTCTCCTGACGTAGCTCCCCCTAGGGTGCGTCATCAGAGAGACAGGATGACCAAACGAGGATGACTTTGGCCACCAGGTCTGTGATACCCCCACCATCACTTCTGCTTTTGGCCTGTTTGTTAGCAGGAGGCACTAAGACCAGCCCACGCGTGGGGGCGGGAGATTAGGGTCCCCTCGTG
Organism: Mungos mungo; assembly: GCA_004023785.1. Taxonomy (NCBI): domain Eukaryota; kingdom Metazoa; phylum Chordata; class Mammalia; order Carnivora; family Herpestidae; genus Mungos; species Mungos mungo. The sequence goes on along the minus strand of PISW01006745.1, from coordinate 61,818 downwards.
ATGGAAGAGCATCAAAGAATTTGTGGACTGATTGTAAACCCATGACAGCAGAGAAGTGGATGGTGTCCCCCCCATTCTTCCCTGAGGCTGGAATCTTACAATAATCTCTGACCACAGCTATTTGTGCCCCCACCCACACTTGTGTCCAAGGGCTCAGACCCCAGACCCTCTTACTGAATTGGTCTGAGCAGAGATTTGGACACTCGTGGTTTTGTTTCGTGGAATGATCTCTTTGTTTTTTAAATGTTTATTTTAGAGAGAGAATGTGCAGGCAGGGAGGGGGCAGAGCGAGAAGGGGAGAGAGGATCAGAGGATCAGAAGCCGGCTCTGTGCTGTCAGCACAGAACCCCATGCGGGGCTCGAACCCATGAACGGTGCGCGAGATCCTGACCTGAGCTGAGGTTGGATGCTTAACCGACAGAGCCGCCCAGGCGCCCTTGTTTTGTGGAATGATCTTAAACTTTAATCGTGACGTGTATGTTTCCGCTACATTTTTTTATGATGGAAAAATGTGCGTAACGTAAAGTTCTCCGTTTTAGCCATTTTCGAGTGTGCAATTCGGTAGCAAGAAGTACATTCACGTGGCCGTGCTGCCACCGCTTCCAGAAATGTTCGTCATCCCGAGCTGGAACTCTACCCCTTAAACACCGAGTCCCCACCCCGCCCTCCGCCCGCCCACGGTGACCCCCGCCCGCCCACGGTGACCCCCGCCTTCTGTCTTTATGAATTCGACCGCTCTAGACCTCAGACGACAGGGCCCCCTTGTGGCCGGCTTGGCTCACTTAGCACAGTGACTTCCAGGGATCCGCCTCGCAGTACCCGTGTCCGAGTGCCCTTCCCCGCGTGGCCAAGTGGCATTTCGTCATCCGTACGGACCGCGTTTTGTTTATCCTCATTCGGCGGTGGACATTGGGGTCGTGGTTCTCACCTGGTATTTTGAAGGCTCCTAGGTGATTCTCATGAGCCATCAGGGATGAAAACCAAGGTCTTAGACCTGCGGTACTTAAGCCTGGCTGAACATCCACATCACCTGGTAGCTGTTAAAAAAAATACCAAAGCCTGGAGAGCACCCCAGACCTGCAAATCTGCTGAATTGGATTCTCTGCAGGTGGACCCGGGAGTCTGCAAGAATATGCGGTTACTTCCAGAAGGCCGCGGTGTGAAGACTCATTTCCCGGTCTGTGCTGCCCCCTGGTGGCAGCACTTGGGATCCTCTCCTGCACTGGCTTGCAGGCCCCGTAAGGAGCCCGGAGGAGCCAGTCCCCAGTGCCGCTCCCTGGGGGGTGGGGACCCTGCAGGGCTCTCCCTGCCTGGCCTCCCACACCGCACGTCCTGGTGTCACACGAATCTATTAGGAGAAGGACAGACAGGTCGTGGCTCCTTTCCAGATACATGACCTTGAACAAGCCATTTCCTTGTTTCAGGGAGGTGACCACTGGGCCCTGACAGGTCCTTGAGATCGCAGGGAAGTGTGTGTGTTAGCTTTGGGGACAACCTAGAATTTCTTATCTTTGGCTCTGTTGACATCTGGGCAAGATTATGCCTCATGCCTGTGTGTTGTAGGGTGTTAAACAGCGTCACTGGCCACAGCCCACTAGAGGCCAATGCAAACCCCCGTTTTGAGGATCCACACTGTCTCCAGACATGGATAAACGTCCCCGGGGGGAGGGTTGCCAGACAAAGTGCAGGCCTCCCCGTTAGATTTGAATTTCAGAGAAACAACTCAAACTCTTTAGTAGAATTCTGTCCCAAAGATTGCAATTTTACTTGCTAAATCCAGGAACCCTGGGAAATCACCTGAGCTGAGAGCCACTGCCCCATCGGTGCCTGATACTTGGGTGGGAAGCGAAGATACCAGATGGAATAGAGGCAGCAGGAATGCGCCGGCCCAGGCTGCGGGAGGGGCGAATGAGGGGAGCCTTGGGGAGAAGGGGGCCGTGGGAGAGGAAGCTGGCCTCACAGTCAGGCCAAGTCCCGCCGGGGGCTCGGAGCCACTGATGTGCGGGGGCCGGGGACACCTTGTTTCCCCAGCACCTGGCGAGAGGGCAGTTTGTGGCCGACCACAAGTCGGAGCGGTTCACCCCCAGCTTCTCCCCAGAGAGACCCCCCAGTCGTGGGGAGTCAGCCCCAACTCGCTCATTTGCAAGAGGAAGAAAGGCCCAGAGAGGGGCAGGGTCTGGCCCCAAGCCAAACAGCCAGCCTGTGGCAGCGGCGAAGCCGGCTTCTAAGCTCTTCCATCCAGGATTTTTGCCCCTGGGGTGGGGCCTGGGAATGTTCTCCACTTGTCCTAAGTCCTCTGAGAGTTCCCAGAATTTTCCAGACACAGCGGTACTGAAGACAGGCCTCACCCTGAGGCGGGGCCACCTGAGGCTGTGGTCCCCAGCTGCTCTCCCTAGTACCCCAGGGGGGTGCCGGACCCCTTCTGGGGCTGTCCCTGTCGCGTCAGTCTCCTGTTATTGTCTGATGGGGAGGGCTTGGACCTGGAGCCAGACTGCCTGGGGCTGAATACTGGCTCTCCTCGTCCCTAGCTCCAACCTGAGCCAATCTGTGTCTCAGCTTTTCCATCTGTAAAATGGGAATGGTGAAAATGATACCTACTTTGTAGGATTATTAGAAGGATTTGATGAGTTACCAAGAAGGAATGCTTAGAAGAGTGACAGGTAATAAGGTTTACCACTTATCACTTTCCTCTAGTCTTCTGGTGACATCAACCCTTCTCCTTGGAAAGCTGGCTCGGTGGAGCTGTCAATCACAGTCACCAGCCCTGCCCTGCCCGAAGAGGCACTGCAGTCAAGCAGGGAGTAGCCATTGCACCCCTATTGCCCAGTCACTGGGTTGATGAGGGAGACAACCGTGATGAAGGTCTATGAGGTCCTGGATCCAGCCTGACCTGAAGCTAGTGCCCCAGATGTGAGACAAGAAACGTCCCATTTCACTTAAACAAGTTTGGAGAGAGTTCTGACCCATATACCCGTTTTGCTTCATAGAGCAAGAGAGCCCCCTTCTCCCACGGACCAAGCCTGTCAGCCTTGGTTTTGACCCAGCCCCACACAAGGCCTGTAACCCACTCTCGGGGAGTCAGAGGGAGACTCTCTGAGCTGTGACTGGAGCTCGCAACAACAGGAAGTAAACTTGTATAAAGTACCTGGATGTGCCACACATAGCGCTGCGGCTTTGATGTTCTTTTAGCTGCATTTTACAGGAGAGGAAAGTGTGGCTCAGAGAGGGAATGTGATTTCCCCAAGCCCACACAGCCTAGAGGCAGAATCACTTCAGTGTGACCCCGGGTACTCTGGCTCTAGAGCAGATACACTTCCCGCTGCACCGCATGACTTATTTCCTGCAGGGGGGATTTTCCGTTCCATTGAAAATTTTAATTGTAAAAATATAAAATTTACCATCAGGGCTGTGGGGGGGGAGCAGTTTAAGTCAGCATCGCCCTTCTCAGCCAAAAGATGACCTAGAAAATCAATTACTCCAAGTGGACTGGTGCCCTGGAAAATAGGAGGCTGGGTCCCATTCATTCACTCAGCACATATTTACTGAACCCCTACTAAATGCCAGTCAATGTTCAAGACATGAGCTTCTTCTGTGGGTTAGCCCTGCACCTGCACAGCCTCCAGAGGGAGTGTGCCACCTTCAGTCCTGTGCCCAGGAATCTATCTGGGCCCCTCTCGGTCACTTTAGTTACAGCAAAGTCCTGGGCAAAGAGCAGGTTCAAGGTCAAGTATAGAGTTCCAGCCCAGTCAGAGCAGCAACTCCCAATGCACTGTCCCTGAGAAATGATCCTGTCAACCAGGTGTCCAGGGGACTCTTAGCACAGTGATGTGCAGCGTGGCATAAACAGTGCTCCTGGGGGTCCGTGGGAGAGACCGAGGTCAGATAGACACCAGCACACATAGGCAGGGCATTAGTGCCTGTGGATGGCATTCTGAAGGGAAGGGTGGGGTGCTCTGCAGGGGCGTTAGCAGGACAAGGACCACCTCTCTGGAGGGGTGATGTTTAGGCTGACCAGCCCCTCAGAGGCCTGGAGCCCAGCATTGGCCTCCCCCAGCCTCCTAAATTTTCATAATTGTAACCGAGCTGCTTCATATGTTCCTCTAGTCCTGGGGGTTGTAGCCGCTCTGTGTCATTATTAGCCCATGATACCTTTTTAATGGACCGAGCTTATTATTCTGTTAAAAGAAGGAGCGTGCTTTCTGTCCCTTGGTAGGACTCTGACCGTCACAAAATGAACTGCTGTAAGCTGAGGAAAGGGCAGAAGGTAGCACAGTCCAGGCAGAGGCGCCTCCGTGGCCAAAGGCCAGGAGGTGGAAGGAGGGAGGCACATTGCAGGGGCCGGGACCAGTGGGGCTGGAGGGGATGCATGGGGCGGCAAGTAGAAGGCGAAAGTGGGCAGGTTGGCTCTCACATGGCATGGGGTCTGGATGGGATCCTGGGAGCAATGGGGAGCCATGGGATGTAATAGAGCGACTGAGTGATTTGACTTTCAAAGATTGCCCTGGTACAGTGAGCCTAACTCGCTGGAGGGGGCCAGAGTGGGTGGGAGCAACATAGCATGTTTAGAAGTTGCTAACTTCCTCTTTTTTTTCTTTTCTTTCTTTCTTTACTGCTTGGAAGGGAGCAGGTGTCTCCAGAAAGAAAAACATGGGGGCGCTTGTGCAACGTGATGTCACAGAATAAAGGCCGGGACCTCATGGCCGCTAGAAAGCTCAACAGTAAAGAGAATGCCAGGACTGAACCCCTACGAACCCTAAAGTGAGTCAGAGAAAAGGTTCAACTGATGACTCCCCAGGGCTGTGCGGCCACGAACGGAGCCAGCCTGCGGGCCAAAAAAAGGTAGAAAGTGCTTTCAGGCCAGCCCAGCATTTCCTGGTGGCGAAATGTGGCCCTTACTCCCACTGGATGCCTTGGGGACACGAGGGATGACAGCCCCGGGGTGGTCGTGGTCTGTCTCCCGGCACAAAAACCCCAACTCCCAGGAAACGCCTGGGCCGGAAGCGGAAGCGAGTCACGGACGAAGGCGCACCGCATTCTGGGAAGTGTAGTCCACAGAGGCCGGATGAGTCCGCGGGAGCGGTGCATTCTGGGGAAAGCATTCTTCACGTGGCCTGAGAGCCGGCGCGAGCTGGAATGGTTGGCATGAGCCTGCAGCCGCCGCAGGGGCTTAACAGGTTTTGGATTTTGGGTGACTACGTAGAATTTGTTTTTGTCTCTCCCAACCACCAACCCCCAAGGAGGCAGAGAACAGGACCTAGACAGCTTCACTGATGGCGAGCAGACCTGAGTTATTCCACTCCTTCAAGTAAATCGGCTGCGTAAACTCCCTGAACCTCTGTTTTCGTATCTGTAAAGTGGGCAGATTAATCATTCTCACTGGCAGCCTTGGTAACTCCATCAAGCAACTAGCAAGGTGCTTAAGACGCCTTCCTTGCTTAACAACACCCCCCCCCCCCACCTTTGAAGCTGAGCTTACAGAGCAAAATGGATGTGCTTGTAACCAAAAGCAAAAATTTGTTTCAGGAGAGCATTTGGGACGTTTTCTCTGCAAAGTAGGATTTCCTGCCGATTCCAGCCAAAACTCATGGGGGGGGAAAGATAAGGAAATCTTGTCACCCAGAGCCTCATCAAGGACGTGAGACCTTACTAGCCAGAACACAGTGAGATGCAAGCTAAAAAATGAAGAGGGCGCCTGGGTGGCTCAGCGGGTTAAGCGTCTGACTTCGGCTCAGGTCATGATCTCACAGTTGGTGTGTTCCAGCCCTACACTGGGCTCCATGCTGGCAAAAAAACAAATTTTTGCTTTCTCTCTCTCTCAAAATAAATAAATAAAATTAAAAAAAAAAAAGAGACAAACTCCTGGAGCAGAGTGTCCTCAGTATCAGTGGGAGTATTAAGGGGTGTGTCCTCTATGAAGGGCAATTATGCAGGTGCAATGATCGCACTTGTAGGAATTTATCCTCTAGACAGACTAGACTGTTTCCAAAGGACAGAAGTGTAAGAATACTCATGGTAGCGTTGTTTATGAAACATGATTGGAAATCGTCCAGGCTTCTACAGGCAGAGGACAAGTTACATACTCTGTGGCCGTTACCAGGAATGAGCTGTAATGTCACCTCTGGACTGTTCCTGCACAAAAATGTTTATCCAAAATACACTGTGAAGAAAGTATCAGAGAAATCCAAATTGAGGGATATTTTGCCAAACTGGCCTAGCCCCTCGAAAATGTTGATGTCGTAGAAGGCCAGATAGGCTGGGAGATTGAAGGACATGAAACAGACCTGGCAATTCAGGGCACTGGGCGATCCTTCGCTGGAACCTGGATTCTTAAAAAGGACATTTTAATCAGACCCCTGGGGAAATTTGATTATGGGCCATATGTTAGACATTAGCATTGGATCAGTGTTGAGTTCCCTGGATGTGATCATTGCATCGTGGTGGCACAGGACAATGTCCTTCCTGGTAGTCGTCTGCTGAAGTATGTAAGCTAGAAATCCCAACGCTTGGCTCTTGGATAGTTTAGAAAAAAGAGGAACAGTTAAAGCAGAGGTGGTGGTATTAACACTTGGTGAATCCAACTTTAAATATGTGGTTGTTCATGCTCCTCTTCTTGCAACTTTTTTATAGTGTTGAAACTTCCAAAGTAAACAGTAGGCGCCAAAAAGAAAAAGAAAGCTGCGTATGCACTGATGGGAGAAAAGCTTCAAGAAACATTGGTAAGATTTTTGTTTTGTTTTATTTTTAAAGCAAAGCGGTGGAAATGCACAAAACACCCAGGGCGGGAGACACACAAAATAGAGATGACAAAGGCTGCCTCTGGGAAGGGTACGGCGGGGGAGGGGGGGGGGTCAGAAGTGGGCCACTTCTCACACTTACCCTTTTAGACCTTTCGAATTGTGTATCATGTCCATTCAGATGAAACTAATAATAACTTCGAAGAAGACGGTTACTGGGAAAGCACTTGTGGTCAGAAAACCCCAGACTGGGCTCCCCTGCTCCCCAGCTGTTTTTGGGAAACCCAAAACAGAAGGAAGGAAAACCAGTTACTTTCACATCCTTTCCCACATCTGATTCTCATCACAACCCAGTGAGCCACATGGGTTTTATTTGACCCATTTTATAGATTAGGAAAACAGAGGATCAGAGAGTCTTAGCAATATGTCTGAAGTCGTGCAGTGAGACACAATTTGGGCTGAGATTGAAACGGAGTCCTTCCCAGGGACCCAGCCTGGCTCCTTCCCTCCTGCAGGTGGCTAATCTAAGTTCTAAGGGTTGGATGTAGCAAGAGAGCGCCCAGGGTAGGTAGGGGTGGCCAGGGCGGGGTTGACTTCCAGGCTCGGGGGGCTCCCTGAGGCTCAGCCCAGTGGCCGTCCCATTGTCGCTTTTGCATGAGGACGTCCAGGCAGGAAACAGAACTCCACGGCCTGCACCCAAAGCATAGGTCTGATTTACATGTTCATGGGCAACTGATTTGAGAGTTTATTTGGGGGGCCAGGAGCTAACTCAGCCAAAGAGCCTCTTCCCTGAGCCCGTCTGGGCTGCTTTTTACCATCTCTCTCTGTGTCTATTTACTTAGAGGAGAGAGCACGCCCAAGCAGTTAGGGGCAGAGAGAGAGGGAGAGAGAACCCCAAGCAGGCTCTGCACTGTCAGCGTAGAGCCCAATGCAGTGTAGGGTTTGGTCTCCCGAACCGTGAGATCATGACCTAAGCTGAAATCAAGAGTCAGAGGCTTAACTGACTCAGCCCCCCAGGCGCCCTTGCCCCATTTCTGTAATCTGCAACAAAGCGGTCTTTCTAATTACAAAAAAGTAATAAAGAAATAGAGGGATATCATTACCAAGTCAAACACGAATTTTTGGATAAAGATCATAAAGTAACGGATGGATATTGTTGCACAAATCAAACACTAAAGTACTGAGACATTTTGACATTTCTGTCACAACTTAAAAATGCTTTGGTGTGTGATCCAGCATTTACAGCGGAGCAAATTTTTTTCCTGTGAATGGAGCCACCCAAGTGTTCAAAGATCTGCGTGGAAGAACGCATCGCTTATAAGAGAAACAAAGGCTCAGAACTGTAAACAATGCACCAGGCTTGGCAACTTGTCTGAGGTCATACAGTGAGACACAGAGCCGAGATTGAAACCGGGCTCCATCCACGTTGGATAAAAACAGAGACAATGCCGTTTGCAGGATTGGTCGACCTGGAAAGATGTCCGCAGCTTATTGTTACAAAAAGAAATGTCTAAGTACTTTGTGTTCGATTTGTGTAACAAGGAAAGATCCCATTTTGAGGGGAAAAATGCGCTGTAAGCATACATACGCATAGAGATCTTCGTGTTTGAACAAACATAGAAAACCACGTATAAAAAGTGCAAATGATTTGATGTGAATGTAAAAAGAGCATTTAATTTTCTTTCCTTTGAGGGATAATGAGGTTGATTTTTTTTTTTTAAGTCGGCCAAGTGTGTTTCCTCTTGTGGGAATTGCTGAAATATTACTGTCCCTTGGTCTGTTGTCACACAGACTGGGTGTAAACTTCTGGCAGCCGTGTCCTAGGAGTTTCTATTTATGCTGCCAGCACCTCCTTTAGGCGGGTTTTTTGGAAAAGAGGTTGCTCAGCTTGAAGCAGAGGCCAGTTCCCAGACCTCATGTAGCGAAGTCTCCTGGGAGGTAAAGCTCTGAGAAATGAAGGTGTTTCCTCCCCAAAGAATCGTTCGTTCTTCCAATTCTAGGACCTTCTTGCAAAGTGTGCTGTCTGGATCTTGGTGGACGTGGATGGTGTGAAAGTGGAGGTAGTTGTAATGTTTGAAGGAGGGGGGAGTGGGAAGCAGAGATGGACCACCGAGGTCCAAGGGCCACCCAGGAGAGGGTGAGGTGCCCAGGGGACCCCCTGAAGGGAAGAGGTTCAGAGGCCAGAAGATTTACGGAGGCCCTCGCTCTCGGGCCCCCACCGCGGCCACCTCACTCACGTCCCAGCCCTGTTGACTGCTGCCAGGACGGAAACTCTGTCATAGCCGTTGCCATGGGAGGCTAGCGTGGGGACCGATATTTCTTCCGAGCCAGACTCAGGATGGTGGCAGCGGCGGCAGACGGGGGCCACCACGCGGGCCAAGGCAGCAGAGTTTGGGCTGGGCTCCCCGGGCGGTGCCCCAGACCCCTCGTGCTGTGCTGGGTCGTGTGTGGGCAGCACACCGTCCCTGGAGGTGGTGGAGGATTAGACGGTGCCATGGCGGGTGGACCTCTGGAGAGATGGGACTGAACCCTTCTTGTCCTTGAGGTGTTTCTGATTCTCTCTCCCTCGGTGGTGGCTGCGTGGCTCATGGCTGTCTCTGCACATCCCCTGTGCCCAGCCTCCAGCAGCCGCAGCTCTGGGCTCCCTGAGAAGGCGGTGCCCCGAGGGCCCCGGGGCCTTAGCGATAAGCCTAACATCACAGTAGTGGTGGCTTCTCAGTCTTGTCCGCCCCCCCAGGCCCTGCATTTGGGACTCCACAGCTCGTGCTTCCTTGAGTTCTTGCTGGAGCCTTTAGAGGTGAGGGCTTCGTTATCTCCGTGACGCATATGAGGAAACCAGGGCCCGGAGAGGGTAGGCAACCTGTCCCTGACCACAGAGCGGAAAAGCAGCGGAGTCGGGATTTGAACCCACAGCTCCGGAGGCATGTTCTTCACAAGGATGCCCCACTCCTCCATTGTTCATGGCCATGAGGTTGGGGTCTACCACTGTGCCCTGGACCTCGGGGTGGGGGCTCCCCAAGGCTGGAGGCTCGGAGGCCCTCCGAATTCTAGAGTGTTTTCAGGACATCACTGGGGGGTTAAAGGAGGTTGTGGTCTTAACTTCCGGGGGGGGTTTCCCAGAAGCCCAGGGCAAGCCTGGCCCCCTTTTTCCTGCAGGGAGGGGGTGGTATGAGTTGGGACACGTCCTCTTTTCAGGTTCTCTCTTGCTGCCTCTGACCACTTCCTCTTTTCCCCGGGACGGAGGCAGGCTGCGGCCGCACTGATGGCAGGCATCCCAGCAGTGGCCCAGTGGCCTCTGAGTCTCTCTCAGAAGGGCCCGCTCAGCTGGGCTAAGGGCCCTTCTCCACCTGGACTTCCACCCCACCCCGCCTCACCCCTCCTTACAGAGACCCTTTCCTGAGTCCCAGAGAGCAGGGGCGGGGCAGTGGGCTCCCTGAGCGCTCTCTCAGCCAGACAGCTGCACACCCTCCCTTCAGGCTTTATGTAGGCTGAATCTGTTTCCAGCAACTTCCATGGAGGACGTGGCCCAATTTTAGGGCCCTGCCTGGACAGCCAGACCCCTCAGCATGCTCAGGGGGGTGAGGCCCCTGGTTCTGGGCAGAAGCCCCAGCCTAGTGCCTCAATAGCAAGTGCCCCCTGTGGGCAGGGGAGCTGCGGCCTGGGAAGAAGCTGGGCACTGAGGAAATGTGGGTTCCAGGCCTGGCTCTGCCCCTTGTTAGCTGGTGTGTTTGACCAGGTTGCTTTTCTTCTGGGGCCTCAGTTTCCTCATCCATGCAATGGGCATAAATAGCAACACTTGGAAAGGCTGTGGAAATAAATGCGGCACTATATGTGTCGTGTGAAGCGGAGAGCCTGGTACCGGCCAGGGCGTAGTGCCTGCCTGACCCTGGGCAGAAGCTGCAGCTGGCCTGAGCCGCCCGGCCCCTGCCGAGGAAGGCTGCCCAAGCCTGTTTCCTGCCTCCGCTCCTCCCCGCCCCAGTAGCCCCCAGCTCCCCGCCTGTAGCAGGCTCAGCCCGCAGGCTCAGGTGGACAGGGACCATCCCCTTTCCTCTGTCGCCAGTCCAGCCCCATCCAGCCAGTTTGGTAACACGTAAACATCAGCCGTCGTCGTCGGGGCGTGCCCAGCCCAGGGTCGTGCCAACGTCCTGGGTCACCGTTTCTGTTGATTGTGGCACAACACGCAGAACATGAATCGAGCCGCCTGTGACGACGTTCAAGGGCACGGCTCTGCGGCGGGAAGTGTGTTCACACTGCAGCGCATCTCGCCGCCGCCGCCCGGCTCCAGAACGTCCCCGCCTTCCCAGACTAAGTCCCCCCCAAACACGGACTCCCTCCCCGCCCCCAGCCTTCCCTCCGCTTTCTGTCTAGAAGAATCTGAGTGGCCTCCCTGCCTCTTGTAAGTGGAATCAGGCAGCGTTTGTCTTTTGGTGACAGGTGTGTTTCGGGGGCACAGTGTCCTCAGGGTCCAGCCATGTGGGAGCCTGGGGCGCAAGTTCCATCCTTTTGACTTGTGGTTGAACGCCGTTCGCTCTGTGTTCAGACCCCGTTGGCTTATCCGTTTGTCCGTCAGTGACCCTTGCGCTGCTCCCGCACCCTGGCCGCTGCTTTGCACAGGGGTGTGCAACTACCTGCTCGGGTCCCCGCCTCAGTTCTTCGGGGCGAATACCTAGACGTGGAATTTCTAGATCCTACGGTAATTATGTTGTTGTTGTTTTTTTTGAGAAACCCCCAACGTCCTGGGGTTTTAAGTGGGACACGGGCACTGGGAAGCCCGTCTGACCGTCCTGTGTACAGGGAGATATGAAATCAGGAGCGAGCCGTCATGGGTTCAAATCCTGGTCCTGCCGCTTCCCAGCGCTGTGACCTTGGTGACTGGCTTCAGCATGTCAGCTGTGAGACAGTGCTGACAGCTCCGAGCCTGGGGCCTGCTTCGGATTCTGGGTCTCCCTCTTCTCTCTGCCCCTCCCCTGCTTATGTGCTCATTCTCTCTCTCTAAATAATAAATGAATAAACTTAAAAAGAAAAGAAAAGCCAGAAAGGAACACCTTGGGCTGGCCCTGGGAGAGACAGCCTGAGCCAGGCCCAGAGGGCAAACCAAGGATGCTGACCGCCAGGTTGGCCTGGGCACAGGCGAAAAGGAGCTCTGTCTCCTTTCCTTTGACCCAGGTCGTGCCCTTCTCGGTGACTGGGTCGGGCGTGGGCCCCGTGTTTGGGGAAGGGCGAGGAGAGCTGGCAGGGTCACTGAGGCCCGCCCACACGCATGATTACAGGGACCGGGAAGAGCGCTCTGGACTCAGATGACAGGAGCGGTGGCTTGGCGCTTTCCTCTGCAGGAGAGGCGCCGGGGGGCCCCCGGGCAGCGAGGGCTGGCTGCGTGGATGCAGTGACACCCCTTGCCCGGCCAGCGGCTGGGGCTCCAGGGCTGGGGCCAGCACAGTCCTCCCTCCGGCGGGGGCCACGCTGTGTAGGGCTGCCGTCTGGCCAGCTTGCCTGGACTGGGTCCCCAGCTACCCACCCCTCGCCCCCGCCCCAGGTGACCTGCTGCTGCCCTGCATGATTCCCGAAGGGTCAAGGCAAGACCTGGGGGCTGAGGGCTTTGGTCCTGGGACACCACCCCTGAGGCTGACCCAGGCTTGCCACCTCCACCTGTGACAGGAGGGGACAGAGCTGCCTCTGGGATGCCCCCCACACCCCTCCCCATCCTCTTGCTGCCCCATCCTCTTTCCTTTTCTGTTTATTCTTTGTTCCTTCCACCCGGTGCCAACTGGTAGGTGATTTGGACATTCACAAGGCCGTGCCCTTCTCTTCACAGTTTATCCACATCTAGAACCTGGTAAGGAGCCGGCACTCAGTCTCACTCAAGTCAGCGTTAGTGAAGGGCTCCCTCACAGGGACCCCTTCTCCTGACACGTCTCCCTAGCATTGTCAAAACCAGCCCTGTCTTCAGTATTTGCAGGTGTCCCCAAAGGGGCGCTGATATCTGTTCTGGGGCATTAAATAAAATATGCCATGAAGCTTCAGTAGGATCATGTGTAGGAAATGCCTGGCATTGTAGTTCTTAGAAAAAATAGTCACCATTTCTTATTTTAAAAAATAATGATAATATAAACAGGGAGGACAGTATTTATTGAACACCTGCTATGTCCCCGATACTGAAATGTTGGAATTCTGCCCTGGGAGTCGAGCTTTCTCGGCTCAGAAGCAGTGACCCCCACAAAGGTCACCATCCTGGCCACAGTGCAGAGTGAGGGAGGTGTAGGGAGGGGAGGACCAGCTGTGTGTTCTTAGGCAAACTGCCTGGCCTCTCTGAGCCTCTCTTTCCTGATCTGCAAAGAGAGGCTGGAAATCCCTCCCCTCTACTGGGGTCAGGGGTCAGAGGACGTAAAGCACGTGGGCAGTCTTGGCAACCGGGAGGGTGCTGCCCAGCGGAGCAGACGGGCAGCTCCCAGTGGGAGGCAAGCCCTCACCTCCTTTAACTGACTTCCCTGCTCCCAGCTCCTGAAAGCCACCTCTGCGGGCGTGGGCGACACCCCTCAGGGACACTAAACCCGCGCTCTTCTCCAGAGTACCACGCCACTAGGGAGAGAACATTCTACCAAGTCCACCCACAGCTGGTCGTTCCCCTGGGGGCCCCACTGTGGCCATGCCACACCGTCGTCTGTCTCATGTCCTGACTGCAGGCCAGCTGATGTGGTGCGTTTCCAGGGAGCCCGGGGAGGACACAGGGGCTTGTCCAGGGGCACAGTGGGACTTCGGAGGTCGGTGCCGAAGCAGAGTGGTAGAGCTGGCGCTATAGAGCATCGGATCTCCAAGCCCGGGAGCAGTCGCGGAGGCTGGGTGGGGGCAGAACTTCCCCTGGAGGGCCAGCTTGCCCTCGTCCCTGCCGCCTTCCAGAGAGCTCCGTGGGATGGTAGGATGTGCTGCTGCTGGTCTCTATCAGTGTTGCCAGTGTTCATGGCCACTGATAAGGTTACCTCAGGGCGCCTGGGTGGCTCAGTCCATTAAGCCTCCGGCTTCGGCTCAGATCATGATCTCACGGTTCGTGGGTTCGAGCCCCGCATCGGGCTCTGTGCTGACAGCTAGCTCAGAGCCTGGAGCCTGCTTCAGATTCTGTATCTCCCTCTCTCTCTGACCCTCCCCTGCTTGCACTGTCTCTCTGTCTCTCAAAAAAAAAAAAAAATTACCTCCTTTAATCCCGAAGCAAATGTATAAGGCGTCTACTAGTGTTATCCCCATTTCACAGGTGAGGAGGCTGTGGTACAGGGAAGTTAAGTGTCTTGCTCAAGGTCACACAGTGAAGGTCCAGCCCAGGTCGTCTGAAGCCAGAGCCTGTGCAGATGGCCATGCCACACACCGTCAGGGGCCAGGGGCGGACGGGCAGAGAGCTGAGTAGGAGAAGAAGGAAGGTCATCGCTGGGTCCCAGGTCCCATGTGAACTTTTCATTAATATTGGCGTTGAAGAGTGACAGACGTCCCTAGAAGGGTGTCACCAGCTCTATCTTATCGAGGAAGAATAGGATCCCGGAGGGGTTGAGTTGCCCAAGCAAGGGGGCCACGCTTCGAACCAGATGTGTCTACACTGCAAAGCACTGCTCTTTCGGCGACCCCGCCACCTGACCTCGCTGTCTTGGCGGTTTGTTCCAAGTCTGCTCTGTCCTGGGAACCCTGGACCTGGAGCCAGGCCTGGGACAGACAGACAGACAGACCTCTCCACGTGTTTTCTGAAATAACGTAAGCAATTCCAGTTGTTTCCACTTGCTGCTACTTTGGGCGAGGGAGAGGAAGTGTGGTAGGAAGTGCGGTGACCTCGCATCTTTTGTGCACGGATGTTTGCTGAGCCCGAACCCTGCTGAGATGGAGACTCGGGAAGAGAGACTCCTGTTGGAGTAGTTGCATCTCCTTTACTTTTGGGAGAGTTAAAGGAGAAGGAAGGCTCTAGGAAAGGCCTGCATTGAAAATTCCTTCCTTCCTTCCTTCCTTCCATCCTTCCTTCTCCACATCCACCTGTGCATCCACATATCCATCCATCCATTTATACACTCATCCATCCATCCATCTGTCCGTCCACCCACCCACCTATGCATCCATCCATACATCCATCCATCCATCCATCTGTCCATCCACCCACCCACCTATGCATCCATCCATCCATCCATCCATCCATCCATCCCTATATAAATCTCTATTAGTAATCTGTAGCTCCCTCACCCCGAAACTTCATGGCTTAAAACAACAACAGTAATTTATGATCATGGTTTCTGAGGGGCAGGCATTCAAGAATGTTTGGCTGGTTCGTGCTGCTATTGGTAGGAGGCCTCAGTCCCTCTCCACCTGAGCCTCTCCAGAGGGCTGCTTGAGCGTCCACACAGCATGGTGGCCGGCTTCCTCCCGAGACAGCAGCCCCAGGGACCAAAGCAGAAGCTGCAGTGCCTTTCCTATCCTAGCCTCACACATTGCACATTGTCCCTTCCCCAGGATTCTGCCAGTCACGGAGTCAGCTTTTGTTTAGTGTTGGAGGAGACAACGCAAGGGCTTAAATCCCAGGAGACAAGGCTAATCGGGGACCATTTTGGAGGCTGGCCACCACCATCTGTCCACCCATCGATCGATTGATCCATCCATCCTTTTTGCATCTGTCCATCCATTCAATCAATAAACATTTGCTGGGCTCCAGTTAGTGCCAGGCCCTGGACACAACGCACATACACCCCCAAACCAAACCCAACCCAACAGAAAAAGAGGAAGCCCCTATAAGAAAGCCATTGTTGGACATTTCCTCCCATTTTCTATATTTTTAAACAACTTCATTGAGATACAATTCACATCCCACACCACTCTCTCAAAGTACACAATTTGCTGGGTTTTGGTGCATTCATGGCGTTGTGAAGCCATCACTACCATCAATTCTAGAATGTTTCTACCACCCCACACAGAAGCCCCTGCCCCTTTTAGCGGCCACTCCCCATTTCCCGTTTTCTGCAACCAGCTTCAATCACAAACTTGCTCTGTCTCTATAGATTTGCTTATTCTGGACATTTCACGTACATGAAATTGTAAGCCACGTGCTCTTTGTGACGGGGCCCCTTCGACGTGATGTTTTCCAGGTTCGTCCATGCTGCGGTGGGCCTCGGTGTCTCATTTCTCTGTGTTGCTGAATGTATTCCACTGTGGAAGAGACCACGTTTTTGTTCACCCAGCCGTCAGTTGACGGACGTCTGCCTTGGGTTCCCACCACTTGGCTGTTATGAATAATGCCGGTGTTAGCACTCATGTTAAGTTTTTGTGGGGATGTGCGTCTTCCCCAGTCTTGACTCTAACACCTGGGAGTGGAATGGCTGAGTCATACTGTAACCCCGTGTTCAACCTTTTGAGGAACCGCCATAGTATTTTCCAAAGCAGGTGCCTCCTTTTATATCCCCACCAACAGTATATGAGGGTTCTAATTTTCCCCTCATCCTCATCAACCCTCCCTGTCTTTTTTTTTTTAATATTAATTTTGAGAGAGAGAAAGAAGACATGAGCAGGGGAATGGCAGAGAGAGAGGGAGAGAGAACCCCAAGCAGACTGCACTGACATAGGGCTTGAACCCACAAGCTGAGATCATGACCTGAGCCAAAGTCAAGAGTTGGACACTTAACTGACTGAGCCGCCCAGGCACCCCTGCCTTTTATTTTATTTTATTTTACTTTAAGTAAGCTCTACCCCCAATATGGGGCTCCGGTTCACGGCCCTGAGATCAAGAGTCATATCCTCTCCTGACTGAGCCAGCCAGGCATCCCTGTTACTATCTTTTTTAAATTTTTGCCCCCCTGGTGTATGTGAAGTGGTATCTCATGTGATTTCATTTTGCATTTCCTAGACGGCTAGTGATGTGGAGCATCTTTTCATGTTTTGTTGGCTGTGTATATGTTTGAGAAAATGTCTGTTTGGATTTTTTGCCATTTTTTAACTGGTTTATGTGTCTATTTGAGTCATAAGACTCCTTTATATATTCTGGACACAAGATAGAAGTCTCTTAAAAGATATATGATTTTAAACATCTTCTCCCATTCTGTGGGCTCCTGTTCTTTTTCAGAGTACCTTTTATTATTATTATGAAGATATTTTTTAAAGCGCAGAAATGTATAAAGAGATCGAAAAATAACCACCCAGAGATCATGATTCATATCTAATCACATTTCCTTTCTTTTGTCCTTTAAATCAATTCCATTATGTGTTTATTTTTTGGCAGGCATTTCTTTGCACAAGTACAGAACTCTGTCTCCGCGTGATTTCAGCTTCTGCACGACCAGCCTCCTTCTCAATAAAATGGGGGTAATCACCGAGCCTCCCTCACGAGGTTGGGCCGAGAGCGGAGCAGGTTAAAGTTCAGGACCGTCCCTGGCTCACCATATTTGCTCTATAGTTGTTTGCTCTTTTTATTTCCCCGGTGTTTTATTGTGAGTGTTTTGAGCACACAGAAAAGTGTAACAAATGGCACAGAAAGCGTCCGGCCCCCTGTGATCCCCCCCCCCCCGGAACATTCCGCTGTGTCTGTTTTATCGCATCTACCCATCTGCGTTTCTTTCCAATCAATCACACATCCTAACTTTAATGAGTTTGAGAGTAATGGCAAATGTATCTATATGTCACGGTTGTCTTCTCTAAATGTTTATTTATTTATTCATTTTGAGAGAGAGAGAGAGCAAGAGAGAACACACGCACATGAGTGGGGGAGGAGCAGAAAGAGAGAATCCCAAGCAGGCCGTGCACACTGTCAGCACAGAGCCCGATGCGGGGCTTGAACTCACAAACTACAAGATCGTAACCTGAGCTGAAATCAAGAGTCAGACCCTTAACCAACTGAGGGTGACACCCAGGTGCCCCACACTATTATCTTTTTTTTAAAGTTTATTTATTTTGAGAGAGAGACAGTGAGAGTAGGGGAGAGGTAGAGAGAGAGGGAGGGAGAGAGAATTCCAAGCAGGCTCTACACTGCCAGTGCAGAGCCCTATGTGGGGCTTGAACTCGCAAAACTGTGATATCATGACCTGAGCCGAAACCAAGGGTCAGACGCTTAACTGTCTGAGCCACCCAGGCGCCCTCACTATTAGCTTTTTAAAGCAACTCTTAACTGTTAGTTTAAATAATATGTGTGCACGATTTATCTTGTGCTTCCCCATAACACAATGGCCTGAGTCCTTTTTGGTGAAACAGCCTTTGTCTGGTGGAGGGAGTAGTGAGAGGGCAGAGCAGGGGCTCCCTGATGGTGGGAACAGCCACACTGGAATGTCCCCCCCCCTTCCCCCAACAGACTGATCAGTGTCCCCTCAAAGGGACATTTCAAATACTCATTCAGATAGCCCTCTCTTCCACTGTCCTGGACAATTCTGCTCTGCCCCAAACTTGCAAGCCCACTTGACAGAGCAAACCCCTTGTACCCATGATCTATTGCTGTCCAGCAAATTGTTCCAAAACTCACTGGCTTAAAACCACGTTGCTTATGGACCATGGTTTCTGTGTGTACGGATTGGGGAGTGGGGGGCTGTTCTGGCTCAGGGTCTCCCATTAAGGTGCAGGCAGATGCTGACTTGGGTTGGGATTATCTGAAAAACGTCTTCACTCTCGTGTCTCTGCTGCCTGGGCTCAGGCCGGGGGGTGGCGGGCACAGAGCCGCTGAGGCTCCCTGGGACTCCCTCCGGCTCTGTGTGGTGTCTCTGTGCAGTCCCTCCAGCATGGTGGCCTCAGGGTAGCTGCTCTTAGGCCAGCGTGGGGCTCCTAAGGCGTCTGTCCTGAGCCAGGCAGAAGCTGTCACGCATCCTTTCTTCCGCTGCATTCTGCTGAGCAGTTACACAAAGTTATAACGATTGGCTAGTCCCGTGGAGGAATGTCCGTGTCACACGGTAGAGCAGCTGGTATGGACAGATGTGTCTGGAAAATAGTCTCCCACAGCTGGCTTTTAGTGGACTCCCTCTCCTCAGATGGCCGTTTAGCCACCACCGATTATTACCTGGGCATGTGGGGGCCTGGGGGGGCCCCATCCTCGCCCCTGGAAGTTACCTTTCCAGCGGCAAGCTGAGCCCTCTAATTCCAGCTCTCTGGGGGGCGCACGGGAAGCCCGATTTTCTCCATCTTGTTCATTACCTCGCGTACTGGGTTGAATAGTGTCCACCCCCAGTTCACGTCCCCCAGGAGCCTCAAAATGTCACCGTCTTTGGATATCAAGTTAAGATGTCATATTGGGTTGTAGTGAGCCCTGAGTTTAATGACTCGTGTCCTTATGAAAAGAAGAGAGGACACGGAGACACATGTGACAAGAGACCCAGGGCGGAAGGATGTGCCTACTCCCCAAGGGACCCCACGGGCCGCTGGCAGCCGCCAGGAGCCAGGAGAGAGGCGCGGAGAGGTTCGCTCAGAGCCTCAGGGGACCCAACCTCCCTGACACCTCGGTTTGGGACCTCTGGCCTCCTGCAAGCTACAGAACCCATCTCTGGTTTTCAGCTCTTACTTTGTCAGTGATAGTTTGGTCCCTTACAAGTGCGTAGCCTGCTGGCTGGTTGGCAGCTTCATTCAGACCCGACGCAGAGGTTCCGTCTGTGAAAGAATGTCCCCTGTGGACACCTCTGCTGGGTGGCTGAGGGAGGGGGCGCGCCAGAGGCCCCGGGCAGGACCCAGCCGACCTGGGAGGACGCAGCAACCCGTGAGTCACCAGACACCGAAGCGTGTTTCTGGTTCGGGGCTTTTTACTTTTTTTTTTTTTTTTTTTAGGTTTGAAAATCCGGAATGGCCTTTGCAGGTGTGTCCAGAGTCTCCGTGTCTCCAGAGCTGGTGTGACTCTGTCCACACGGGCACTGTTTTTAGTGGCAACAGCAGCGACCTTTGGAACCAAGAGGAAAACTGCCCTATGGGTTCCGGCTGTCCTTGCCACGCTTGGGGCCGTGAACCGTCATTCCCCCAAAGTCTGGGGGATGTGGGGCAGGGCACGAGACAGCACTCGCAGGGGACGGCTCTGTGCATCTTCTGCTAGACGGGGGACCCCCGGGAGGGGAGGTTGCTCCCCACTTCATGGCTTTTAGGGATTCTGCATTCTGTAGCCACTGTGTGCCCCTCAAAAGCAAGCAGCCCCCCGCCAATCTTGGGGACTTGACAGGGGCCTGAGAAGTTCCTTCTCTAGGTGCTCACTTAGCTGGCTTTTCCTCTTCCTCAGGTCATGCTCAGAGGACCTCTTCTCCAAGAGGACTTTGTGACCGCCATGTCTGAGTTCCCTCCCACTTCCCCATCATGCCCATCTGCTGTGTCACAGCGCTCGAACTTTGTCACCGCCATCTGGAATGACCTTGGTAATCTGTTTCCTTGTTTATGGTCTGTCTTCCCCATTAGAAGGGAAGAGCCGCAGGAATTTTGGGTCCACCCCCGGCTCCTGTAACAGTGCCTGGCACAAAAATGTCTGTGCCAGGAATGCACAGCCGTGCGGAGAGAACGCCTCGCCCCGTCTTCCTGCCTCCAGCCCGGCTCCCTCCTCCACCCTCCCCTGCTCACACAGGGGATTTTCCAAGCCCAGAAATCATCCAGGTCACTCTTCTGCTCTAAGACCATCAGTAGCTCCCCATTGCCCCAGGTAAAGTCCAAAGGCCCTAGCAAGGCTCAGTAGGTCCTGTCAGCGTCAAGCCCTGCCTTCCCTCGGGCACATTTACCCTTCACTCCGAACCGAGCCCAGCCCAGATCACATCAGCCCTCTGCAGAGACCCGCCCTCCCTGCCCCTGTCCCCACTCAGCTGACCGCTCTGGCCTCTCACCGGCCTCAGAGGGAAAGTCACTGCTCTCAGGAAGCCTCACTGACCCTGTCTTCCCAAACCTGCAGTAACTCTTCCTTCTCCCTCGAGCCCCACCGTGGCTTCTCGTCTGTATTGTGATCTGTTTTTGTTGTTGCTTAAGTAAATTACGACCTACACTCAGTAGAACTCACCTGTTTTGGGATATAGTGTATGAGTTTTGGCAAACACATAACAGTTGTGTAATCTCACGGGTTAGTCAAAATATAAAACCATTTCATCAGCTCTCCGCATTGCCTTGTGCTCTTTTGTGGTCAACTCCCAGCTCCTGGCGATCAGGATTTTTTTTTTCTCTAATGTTTGTTTATTTTTGAGACAGAGAGGGAGCAGGGGAGGGGCAGAGAGAGGAGGGGACAGAGGATCCAAAGCAGGCTCAGCGCTGACAGCAGTGAGCCCGATATGGGGCTCGAACGCACAAAACTCACCAACCACGAGATCACGTCTGAGCTGCGAGATCATGACCAGAGCCGAAGTCTGACACTCAACCGACTAAGCCGCCCCAGCGCCCGGGTGATGGGTTTTCTGTGTGGTTTTGCCTCTTCCGGGACATCGGATCCATGGAATCTTCCCGGTGTGGCTTCCTGATTCTGGTCTCGCTTAACGTCAGGCATCTGAGGTTCCTCCTTGGTGCTGTGCTGTCAGGACCTTGTCCCCTCTGGTGAGTGAGGGCCCCTTGAGTGCCTGCAGACTTGTTCATCCTTTCAGTTGTCGAAAGGCATTTGTCTGGGTTGTTTCTTATTTTCAGTGATTATGAATAATGCTGCTACAGACCTTGGCGTCCAGGTGTTTGCACGGACATGCGTTTTCATCTCTCTTGGGCGATACGCAGACGTGGGACTCCTGAGTCATACGGGAAACGCACTTGCGTCTTTTAGGGAAACTGCCCCACTGTTTTCTGCAAGGTCCGCCCCCGTTCTTCGTTCCCGCCAGCCGCCCCACATGCTCTCCAGCCGGGATGTTGTCGCTTGTTTTTAGTTTAGCCATTTTAACAGTTCTGTATCCTTTTTTTTTTTTTTTACTTGCTCGGCTGTATACAGAATGAATCTTTCTTATCCTCAGAGCCTCAGATAGTGACCAACACATAGTAGGTGCTTCGTAAATGCTTATGATCTACTGAAGTGGTGTCTAAGGAGAGTTTGTCTCGGATTCCACAGAGCATCAATGTTCCCTCTCCCGAAGGAACTCATTATGAGGTGGTCTTTCTGGAATCTGCCAGCAAAACCACCTTATCTTTATGGCTTATACCTTTCTTTATCTGCCCAAAGTGCACAGACTACTTTCCATCTCTGAAAAGGCGCATCGTGCTGTTTTTCCCCGTTGTTTCAGTGGGAACTGTTGGTGCCCACAAAAGAATCACGGGGCGGCGGTGTTTAAAGTCCAGTCCCCAGGCTCCGCCCGCGGGGCTCGGGTCCAGTGCACCCAGCGTCTCTGGGTGCATGTCAGACCCTCCTGAGAACTCCCCGGGGGAGGCAGGAGCCCTCTCTGGGCGTGGAAATAAGCCCAGTGCCTTCAGAGGCCAACTCTGCAGGTCATTTATTTAATGCCTCTGAGCCTCGGTTTCCCCGTCTGTAAAATAACCACAAAAATAATCGAGCTTCCCAGCCTTGTCGTGAGGACTCGGTGCATTTACTGAATGTAAGGTCCTGGTGCAAGGTAGGCATTAAATAAATTTTTGCTGATTTTGGTAAGCCACAAAGATTTTAATGTTTCCTTTCCACTCCTTAGCTAACCGCCTCGTATTTTAGTGTTTTTATTCATGCATAACGTCACGTGGAAAAGTGCCCTTTGTATAAGCACACAGTTCAGTTGGTTTTCACTCACGGAACCCACTGGCGTGGCCGATGTCACATAAACAGAACCCGGCACACCAGGACCCTCCTCTGCTTACCTCTCATCATCATCTTCTTTTTTTCTTTTTTTAATGTTTATTTATTTTTGAGAGGGAGAGAGTGCAAGCAGGGGAGGGACAGATTGAGAGAGAGAGAGAGAGGGAGACACACAATCCCAAGTAGGCTCGAGGCTCCATGCTGTCAGCAGAGAGCCCAACGCGGGGCTCGGACTCAAAAACCGCGAGATCATGACCTGAGCCGAAGTCGGACGCTCAACCGACTGAGCCCCCCAGGCGCCCACATCACCATCTTCTAAAGTGACCACTCTGTCAAATGCTGACAGCCTTGATTTTCAAACAGTTATACACACACACACACACACACACACACACACACACACACGTATATAATTTACTGTTAAGTTAGCTAACAGTTTTTGTTTTCTAGTGTAACTAAAATTTCTCAGTAAAGAATATTTAGAAAACACAAGTCATAGATGACCTATTAACATATCGAGCAGGCTTTTAAAAATATTTATTTTGGGGGTGCCTGGGTGTCTCCGTCATTTAAGTGTCTGACTCTTGATTTCGGCTCAGGTCATGGTCTCAGGGTCGCGAGATGACAGCACGGAGCCTGCTAGGGATTCTGTCTCTCCCTCTCTGCCCCTCCCCGTCTCCCATACACACTCTCTCTTGAAATAAATAAACTGTACAAAGCTTAAAATATAAAATATTTTTTTATTGAGATATACATAGAGCCCCACAAGTTATAGGTATAAAATTCAGTACATTTGCATCAAGTGACCAGCCCTTGTAACTATAGGACCAAAACTGAGAGTGTCACAGCCCCCACCACCCTGCCTTCTGCCCCCTCCCAAAAAGAACCACTATTCTGACTTTAAGGGCATTGATCAGCTTTGCCCAACCACCCTGGATTATAACCAAGCTTCTTTCTTTCTTTGCTGTGCTCTTGGAAAGCCCTCTTGCATCCTTCAGCACCCAGTTCTGAGGTCACCTCCTCCAAGAAGTCTTCCCAGCCCCTTGGTTTATCCCTCTAACCCCGTTCTCATCATTCTTTGGTAGTAAGTGCCTCTTCCCACTGTCTCCCCCTTGAGTGGTGATCGCCTGCCCTCCTTACGTAACACAGGGTATAGTGGGTTGAGTCATGACCCTGCCCCCCAGAGACCTAAGTCCTAACCCCTCGTACCTGTGAAGCTGGCAGTAGGGTCTTTACAGATGTAATTAAGCATCACAAGATGAGATCATCCTCAATTTAGAGTCCCCTATGTCCAGTGAGTGTCCCCCACCAGAGAAAGGAGACAGAGATTTGAGACACAGACACAGGGAAGGACATCACTGAAGACAAAGCAGAGGTGGGAGGGATGGAGTCCCAGGCCGAGGAATCGGGGGGGGGGTGAGTGGGGTGGCCGGCAGCCGCCCGCAGCAAAGGCGGAGGCCCGGGGCGTGTCCCCCCAAGTTCCTCCAGTGGGGGCCACCCCCCAGGGCTAGGACTCCAGACTCAGGCCTCCAGAACCGCGGGAGAACACAGTTCTGTGGCTTTAAGCCATCCAGTCAAGGGGACTTTGTGCTGCGGCCCCTGGGCACTAAAGAGCAATAACCGGGTTGGGGGCTTGCTGGCCTGTGGTGGGGACAAAAGGGAACGTCTGTCCTCAGATGCACTTTCTCAGCTCTCCCCACTCCCGCGGACAGGACCCCCGTTTTGCTACACACTCTAGGCCACCTCCCGTGACTTGAGGGGAGCTGAGCCCGTCCCCAGCATCCAGCCAGATCTGGAAGCCCATTCCTTGGAGGGTAACTGAGGCAGACTGGGCTTCTGCCCCACGTCTCATTAATGACACGGAGGACAAGGCATGCTGGGGGCTTTGGGGAAAAAGTTCTTCTTTCTTGCTTTTCCCCTTTCAGGTCTGGCTGCCAGGAGTGCCAGATGCGGAAAGAATCTTGATCCTGTTGGTGTGCTTGAACTTCTGACTGCTCCATGACCGACCTTCCCATCTCCCCCACCTCCCCAGCCTTTCCTGGGCTTCCAGCAGCGTGAGATCCCAGAAGGCCCCTCTGTGGAAGCTGAGCACGCCCTGACTTACATGCAGCCAGTAGAAGGAGGGCCGGGAAACTGAGACTCAGACGAAGTCACTCCGCCGGGGACACGAGGTAGGAAAGGGCAGAGGCAGAATTCACACCTGGGCCTGTCTGTCTCCACGTCCTGTGTTCTCAGCTGCTCCTCCATGGTTGCCCTTGGCTTTAAAGTCTGTCTCTTGATTTTACACGAGGCCCAGGCTGCCACCAGCTGTTGGCACAGCATAGACAGCGTGTCATGTGTCCCTGACTAAGCGAGGACTGCCCTGTGGGCTCTGGGGTGCCACTCAACCAGGAATGGTGCCCAGAACATGGACGCACATTAGGGGACTCACTCTGCCACACCACACCGTGACACCGGCCAAGAAACCGAGCCTCACGGGGGCAGGCAGTTCTGTGCAGACAGTGAGGGCAGAACAGGGGTTCGGCCTTGCTCAGCCTCACTCTGGGACCCTGGCCCCTGTCTCCCCACCTCTAATATACGCTCACTGGGCGGGACTTGGTTGATTATTGCTGCCTCCCTGGAGCCTAGCCGCTCATGGCTCCTCGAAGGCACTCAGCAAGGGTTTGATGAATGAATAAACGATCCCCAGCAGGAACTTGAGGCCAAAAGGAAAACCATGGGACCAGAGGCTCTTCCAAGCAGGCCTCAGTTTAGGCAGCAGACTTTTCCAGCTCAAGAGCAAAGAAACAAATAGCCTGATTTAAAAGTGGGCAAAGGACTTGGATGGACATTTCTGTAAAGAAGACATATAGAAAGCCAACAAGGTAGGGGGTCTGGGTGGCTCAGTCGGTTAAGCATCCGACTCTTAGTTTCAGCTCAGGTCATGATCTCATGGTTTGTGGGATTGAGTCCCACTTCGGGCTCTGTGCTGACAGCACGAAGCCTGCTTGGGATTCTCTTCTCTCCGTCTCTCTGCGTCTCCCCCACTTGTGCGCTCGCTCTCTCTCTCTCTCTCTCTCTCTCTCTCTCTCTCTCTCTTTCTCTCTCTTTCTCTCTCTCTCTCAAATATTAAAAAATTTGAAGAAAAAAAGCCAACAAGGTATATGAAGAGACACCCCACATCACTAATCACCAGGGAAATGCAAATGAAAACCAAAATGGGCTATCCCGCTCACACCTGTTAGAGTAGCTAGTCTAGAAGAAAAAGAGGTGACAAGTGTTGGTGAAGATGGGGAGAAGGGGACCCTCTTGCACTGTGGGTCACAATGCAAACTGGTGCAGACCCTTTTGTCTGGAGATCAGCGAGGAGGCTCCTCCCAAAATTAAAACACCAGCCCTGCCACATGATCTAGCAACCCCACTTCTGGGTAAGGGTATATATTTCAAAAAAAGAAAAAAATTGAAGACAGGACCACGAAGAGAGATCTGCACTCCCCTGTTCCTGGCAGCTTTGTTCCTAATAGCCAAGGCACGGAAGCACCCTAAGTGTCCATCGACAGATACACGGATAACGAAAATGTCGCCTGTGCACACAATCGATATTATTCAGTCTTTATAAGGAAGGACCGCCTTTAGAAGGAACCTGCAGCCACGCGGATGGGCCTGGAGGACATTGTGCTAAGCGGAGTAAGCCAGTCATCCAGGGCGCCTGTTGCATGGGCCAGTCCTGGGAGGCATCTACGGGAGGCAGACAGCTAGGGGCCCCTGGGGGGGCTCAGTCGGTTAAGCATCCGACTTCAGCTCAGGTCATGATCTTGAGTTTCCTGAGTTTGAACCCCGCGTCGGGCTCTGTGCCGACAGCTCAGAGCCTGGAGCCTGCTTTGGGTTCTGTGCCTCCCTCTGTCTCTGCCCCTTCCCCACACGTGTGCTCGCTCTTTCAAAAATAAACATTAATTTCTGAAAATAAAGGAGGCAGACTTCTAGAGGCAAAGGCCAGAATGCTGGTTTGATGGCTGCCAGGAGCTGGGAGCAGGAGGAAACGGGAGACGTTTGATGGCTAGTTTCTGCCACACAGGATGAGTAAATTCTAGAGCTCTGCGACACATCACGTCTACAGTTGATGATGCTGCATTGCACATCTACAAATGTGCTAGGAGGGCAGACATCGTGGTAAGGGTTCTTACCACACGCACACACAAAATATAACCCAAAAAGACGGAAAATGACAAAGCGACGCAAGGAAACAGTTTGGAGATGATGGTCACGTGGGTATAGGCACACGGCCAAACGTATCGAATTGTCTCCATTAATTAAGTGCAGCTTTTTATATAACCATCATGCCTCAATAAAGCTGAAAATCAGACTAGCAGAGGGTGCCCTGCCCCTCCTCCACCCCCAATCTGCCAGGCGGGGCGCAGCCCTGATGAGGTCTGGGAGCCGCTCTGGGTGGTACTTCCTCTTGCCCGAGGCCTGCCAGCCAGCAGCTGGGACTGGGCTTGTCCCCAGGGGACGTGCACTTCTCTGAACAATGTCGGGAAAGGAAACCAAACTCAAAGGCTCTCAGGGGCTTTCTGATCATTTTTGGCTCCGGGGGTGGACGGGTAGGTCCGTGTACTCCCCGGGCCGGCTGAGGGGCTTTACTGGCAGCTGGGGTAAGAAGGGAGAGGCCTGGGGTCGGAAGGCCCCCCCGGACCCCCAGTGGTTATTCGAACGAGAGGCTGTTACTGCTGGGAGCTGTGTTAGGTCCTGCTGCCTGTTACCTTAAATTCTTTAAACAACCTTCTAAGGTGGGTGTTATTTTCTTTGAACGGCTTTATTGAGGTGTAAGTCACATGCCATACACCTGACCTTTCTAAAATGTACAGTCCAGTGGCTTCTGGTGTATTCACAGAACTTTTCTACTCTTTTCACAATTTTAGAACTTTTTTTTTTTAATCACTCCAAAGAGAAACCCTGGACCTTTCAGGGCCCACATGCCCTCAGTCCTCGGCAACCACTAATCTGCTTTCTGTTGCCCATTGTGGACATCCCGAAGGATGGTGTGTTGGGGAAGCTGGAGGCTCAGAGAGGGTAACTGACCAGCTTAAGGCCGCACAACTACGGAAGTGGCAGCCTTGGGACTTGAACCCGGATCTCCCTGTTCTTCAAGGCCACACCTTCCCACTGCACCACGGGGGTTTTCTTCTTTCCATTGACAGTACTAAGAACGGTCAGCTTGTCGATGTAATCCTCGCCAGCTCTCCGGGAGACAGGTACAGTTATTATGCCCATTTTGCAGAGAGGGAAACAGAAACCCCGAGGGCCTAATGGTTCAGGGCACCGTGGCTGCGAGTGAATGGAAGAGGTTCTAGGGGGGACCCAAAAAACAAAAACCTGTGCATCCTGAGGCCTGGTGAAGAGCACAGGATCAAGAGTTGAGACAATACTGATGGAAAGACCATTTTCTTTCAGGTTATGCCCCCTCCAACCCCCACGCCCCACCTTCTTCTTTCTTTTTATATGAAAAGGAAAAGAAAGTTCCCTCCACCCTTTGAGGTCACTTCCTGACCCATTTAAGAATATGTGTGGAGTAGTTACAAACTCACTTCTCCCTGCCTGAATGCCTTCTGTTAATTCTTTGGGTGGGCAATGGCCTATGCGTCCAAGGGCGCTGGCTTCAAATCCTGCTCACTGCGCCCCTGCCCCACTCAACACCTGTGAGTCCTACTGGGGACAGACACTTCTTTTCTTTTCATTTTTGACCGGGTGGAGTCTCCGCCTACCTAGTGTGCTTTGGAAAAGAAATGTCATTTGTATTTGAGTCCTCCCAGAAGGAAGCAGGGCTGGGAGGGGCCCATGTGTCAATTATTTTGAACAAACCGGCTTAGGCTTAAGAAAAAGAGATGAGGGGCTCCAAAGATTCCCATTCATTGCACTGGATTCCTTCAACATTTTTTTTTAATGTTTACTTATTTTTGAGAGAGAGACAGAGAGCTGGAGCACAAGCTGAGAAGGGGCAGAGAGAGAGGGAGACACAGAATCTGAAGCGGGCTCCAGGCTCTGAGCTAGCTGTCAGCACAGAGCCCCACCTGGGTCTCGACCTCACAAACCGTGAAATCGTGACCTGAGTTGAAGTCACATGCTTAAGCAACTGAGCCCCCCAGGCGCCCTTGCTCTGGATTCCTTTAACTGTTTACTTGAAGGTAAACAACGAGGCAAAGCAGAAAAGCAATTAAAAATGTGAAAAAAGCACCCTGCCATCTATTAATGACCATCATCTCATACACAACGGTATTTGAACCCCGAAGATAGTGTAGGCGCACAATCAGATTAAAAGAGAGTTCTTCGAATTGAAGCATTTACTACATGTTCTTTTGTCACTTGACCCCCGGGGGACTAGAGAAAGCTCCAGCCAGGATTAGCATCTGTTTGGACAGACGTTAGGAACCAGGGCTCCAGCAGTGGTCTCCAGAACTTCTGCTTGCAAACAGTTTTATCAGCAGGAGCCTGACCGTGCCTCCCTATACATGCAGATTTAGTGATAAGAAACTGCCCGTGTAGCTCATGCACATTATATAGCAGGCACCAAAATACCAGTGTTAAAAAGATTGATGGAAATAAATATCAGGTGAAGTACTTAAAAAAAAAAAAGGCAAAGAAATTTAACCTAGCGTTAGCCATCATTTTTGGGGAAACTGTTCCCGTGATTCCAAGTGGCTGACATTGTAACAAGTCTAGAAAACAGGGCAGTGACTTGTCGGTGGGACAGTAACTGGGGCACTCCTGAGATGCCGCGGAGACAGAAACGAATCTATGGATTTCTGAAGCTGGGGGATGTGACCCGCGACTTCACATACACCGTTTTCAGTCGGAAAAATAGAAGTTCACGAAATGCTGTAACTCCGGCAGTTTAGGAGTAAAACTGGTGAGCTCTGACAGCGCCGTGGGTGCCCCTAACGCCGGCTCGGTCACCAAGAAGACACTTGGGTCAGAGATGCACATGAAAAGTTTGAGTACCATGGCTTCATGAAACACAAGGATGGAAAAGTCCTATTTCTACAAAGAAAAAGTTACTTCATGCTGTTTGTGACTGGAAATAGTCATGTGCAGCTAAATTAATCAATGAAATACTGTAACTAGGCATTTGACTGTGTCATCCGTATTGCTTTAGCCATTAAAAAAATCTCCTTGGGGCACCTGGGTGGCTCAGGCGATTGAGTGTCCGACTTTGGCTCAGGTCATGATCTCACGGTTCGTGGGTTCAAGCCCCGCGTCGGGCTCTGTGCTGACAGCTCAGCGTATGGAACCTGCTTCCAATTCTGTGCCTCCCTCTCGCTCTGACCCCCCCCACCCCCTGCTCGCGCTGTCTCTGTCTCTCAAAATAAATAAATAAATAAATAAATAAAATAAATAAATAAATAAATAAATAAAAATAAAATCTCCGCAGCAGCTGGGTGGCCCAGTCGGTTGAGCGTGGGACTTCGGCTCAGGTCATGGTCTCACATTCGTGGGTTTGAGCGTCGGGCTCTGTGCTGACAGATTCTGTGCCTCCCCCCCCCACCCGCCCTCTCTGCCCCTCCCCTGCTCACGCTCTGTCTCTCTCTCAAAAATCAACAACAAAGAAATCTTGTTGGGAGATTGGGAGATCAATTCCCTGTTCTATGTTCCTTACAACCAACCGTCTCCGTCCCATCGGACGGACGGGGAGTGTGAGGCTGAGCGTATTTTCGGTGGCGCGCCCCAGGGCGGGAGAGGCGGTCTGACACCAGCGCAGCCCGGCGAATCCGGCCGGGAAGCGCCCACGCCAGGTGATTACGAGGCGTTAGTTAAACGCATGGAGAACACCTGTGTGCAGCAGGCGCTCCATAAAAGCTACGCGGCCGCCTGCACGTCCCGGTCCGCCGCCCGCCCGGGGCCTGGGGCCGTCGCGGAGCCCCGTGCGGGCGGCCCGGGCGGGGCAGGGCGGCCTCCGGGCGGCGGGGGGGGGCGGGCCGGGCGCGGGGGGCGGCCCCGGAGTCACGTGGCGCGCGGCCGCGGCCGAAGCAGAAGTAACGGCGGCCGCGTTGGAGGGCGGGCGCCGCAGGGAGTGCCCGGAGCCGGGACCGCGGCGGGGCTCGGCCAGGTGAGTGGCGGGCCGGGCCGGGCCGGGCGGGAGCGCGGGCGCCCGGGGGGACTCGGGGGCACGGGCGCCGGGGCGGGCAGGAACCGGGCGCGCCGTCGGGGGGGGGGGTGGTGCCCAGCCGGCAGTGCCCGGGGCCCGGCCGTCAGCCACTTCCTCACCGGGAGCGGCGCCACCTCGCCGGTCGGTGCCCGAGGACCGCCCCGTCTTTGAATGGGAACCCGGAGGAAGCGGCGCGGCTTGCGGGCGGAGGGTCGCGCCGGCGTTGGCGTTCAAGGCTCCGGTGGTCGCGGGGACCCGCGTGGGGTCGTGCCGTGCTTCCCGGCCGCGTCTGTGGCCAGGGCTCGCCGTCTTGCACAGGTGGCGGTGGGTGGCCGGGTGGGTGGCGGCGCCATACCACGGAAGGCGCAGCCCTCACCCAGAGGAGAGTTTGGGGGGATTCATGAGTCCCTGTTCCACCCCACAATTGCATGTGTGCATAATTATATGTGCTTGTCTGTGCGTTTTCCTGGAATCCCAAGGAGGTCATCACCGCCATAGCGGAAGAATTCGAGGGGCAACTGTGTCTAATTTAGATGGGAGAGGGTGGGGGGCTGGCGCCTGGATTCTGGCGGAGAATGGGGAGGGGCTCTCTTAGCACCTTGATCTTAAACTACACCGAAAGAGTATGGTGGGTTGAGGGGGCTGACGTGGCCTAAGGAAACAGGTGGCCTTGTTAATCGACTTAATTTGAATGGCAATTTCAGCTGTGTGACCCTGGGCAAGTTAAAGAACTTCTCTGAACCTCAGTTGCTTACCCTGGATGCTGGGGCTGCCCAAACCTACGTTCCAGGGCTGTTGAAAATTGAGGCCTATCTGTGTACGGAAAGGTTGCCCTGCCCAGTTGTTGACCCTCTGGTTAAGGGCCTTGCCTGGGGCTTGGCCATCATCCTTAGCCACGGTTCCGCAGAGAGGGCTTTACTAATATTGGTGCCCCGGCCAGGCCCAGGCAGTTAGCCTGTTACAGAGTTGTGCACCGTCGGGCGGGACAGTGCTCACTGGGGGTTTCATTGATGCTGAAATTGCTTAGCGCTGCTGCTGCCCGGCGCTCCCCCCCTCCCCGCCTCCCCCTGCCCCACCTCTATATTCCCCTCCTGCAAGCCTCCCTCCCCCCAGCACTTCACACTTCCCTGGAAGAAGCAAAGCCGGGGACCCCATGGACGGTCCTTTTGCTGGGCGGAGTCGGTGGAAAATGGCCGGTAAAAAAATTTGAAAACACTTCTTACTTTAGAAAACGCCAAAAACACAAGAAAAAGCTCATCCGTATGTTACTGCTTAAATTAATAAAAAGTCAAGGACCGCCCCCCTCCACTTTCCCTGGATTTATAAGCAGCCTTTTAAAAAACCTAATTCTATGATGCTCACTGGTTTGCAGGTCTTTTTTATTTTTCATCTATTTCATGAATCTTTCTGGATCCAGTGGCATATAAATTCCCCCCATGCTTTCTGATAGTTACTGAGCATTCCTTGGGGTGCATGTCTCATGATTTCTTACGGGACCACCTTCCTAGTTTTTATTTATTTTTCTTTTCTATTACAAATGATGCTTCTGGGAACATCTTTGTGTTTCCTTCTGCATGTAGGTGATTGCTGATCAAAGCGTATGCAGGTTGCCTCCTGGGGAAAAAAAAAAAAAAAGAGTTGCGCTCATTGACACTTACCTGCAATGTCGGACCCTCCCTGTTCTTTCAGTGAAATGAGTTGTTGCTGGGTGGGTGTGAAATGGTGGGTGTGAGATGGTGGAGCTCCAGCGACACCCTCCTCCCTTTGAGCTGTGGGAGAGGGACCGCCACCTCTCAGGAATGTGACGGTGCAGAGCTCAACAGAACTGTTCTGTGGGATTTTATAAGAAATCCTTTATGGGCCTAACATTTCTTCTGTCCTAAGGGCAGAGAAGAAAACTTGCCTGCTTCCCAGTCCTGGCTCCTTGTCTCCTGGAAGTTTACTTCAAGCAGAAGGACATGGAAAGTAGAAATGGCAAAGCCTCTTATTAAATCTCAGACGCCATAAGTCCTTCTGCCCAGTTACCCGGGGAGGATGAGAAACAGGAACAAAAGAGGGATTTCAAGGCTCTTTCATTTTTTTTTTTTTCTTGAAAGCAGAAGCAAAATGGGAATTGCCCGTGTCGGCTGGTGCCTTCCCTTGGGGAGAAGGCCTGGGAAACCCCCTTGCCTGAGCTACTGAAGCATCGAAGGCTGGAAGCCAGAGCCGGGAGCTGGCTGCGTTTTGTGGGTTGGCTGCAAGGATCTTGTGGCCATGGGGGCCTCTTTCCAGTTCTTGGTCAAAGGCAGCAGGAGAGACTTGATGTTTATGGTTGAGCCAGTTCACTGGGCTTCTAAGCTGGAAGAGACCGGAATCTGGGGAAGGGTTAAGTCCAAGCCCTTCTCAGGGCCACAGTCAGAAAGATCAGAGGGCCCTGGTGCCTCCTGGCCCGCAGGTGTAATCGGAGGTGGAGGTGTGATGGCTGTTTCCTATTCATGCCCTGCGGCATGGTGGCCTGGAAGCTGGGAGGGACCTGGGGCTGGGGGTGGTCAGCGTGGTGCCAGCTGCGACCAGGCGCGGATCCTGCTCCTGCTCCTTGCCAGCTGTGTGACCTTGGACCAGTCCTTTAACTTGAGAGGGCCGGGGGCTGCCAAACTGGTTACTTTCTGGCCAGATTCTGGCAAAGGGTTCTGAGTTCCACAAGGCAGGTGCCAACAGAGTGGAGGCGTGGGATTCAGACCAGGGTTCTGACCGTGGTGCTGCCACGTTTCTGTGTGACTTTGATGGTGTAATTTCCCATCTCAGGACTTGGGTTTTCACCTCTGGTATTTCTCCTTGAGATAAACGAGATAAACCGGGCATAGCAGGTGCTGGGACCTGGGGCGAGCCAGTAAACAGCTGGTTGACCAGGATGAGGCTGGCCACGGGCACCTCAACTCCTGTGCATCCCCCCTCACCCCCCGGCTCACAGGGTGATGGGGCAGGAGGCTCATTTGGGGCAGAGTGTGTGGCACACCCTACTTACTAGTCTTTCTGCTGGGCCTTCGCTTAAGGCTGTCGCTGTCATGAAAACGCTGTTCCCTTCTGCTTTACCTTTTAAAAAGATGGACTCCGGACCCCCTCTTCTCCCAGAAGCTTTCTCTGACCTAAGTAGGGTTGAGCTGACGGGTCGGCTTCTCGGTGGGCAGAGGGCAGGTGTTTCTCTCGAGCTGCCAGGTACCCGCAGAGGTGCCTTTGGCTCTGGGCTTGAGCTGGAGGGGAGAAGAGGGCAGAGGGCAAGGCCTGGGCCTCTCCCCACTCCCTCCCCTCATTTGCATACCAGTCCCCAGCTCGGTTCCTGGCCTAGAGGTGACACTCTACACGGGTTGAGCAGCTCACTGGTGAGTAGTATCTGAGGCCCTGCTGAGTGCTGGGGGCTGGACCTACGCTGTAGCTTCCAATCCTCCCAGCGCCCCTCGAGGCTGGTATGCCCTCCATTTTACAGATGAGGGAACTGAGGCCCTGCGTTTGAGCAGCTCGGCAGCCGTGGGCTCCTGATCCTGTGGGACCTGGAGGCGGGGAGGAGATGGTGAAGAAGCCCGAGACCCTTGGCACTAGTAGCAGTGGTGAAATCTGGGGAGGACTGACTGATGTCCTCAGTTTAAGGGCTCCAAGATCTGTATCTGGTTTAATCTTTCCAAGATCTTTGAGGTTCCCCGTTATCTGTCTTCCCCTTTACAAGTGTGGAAATAAGGCCCGGGGGTGGGGGAGAGTCTGCAGCCAGAGCGCCTTCCATCTGACTCCCCTCTGCGGAGGGAGGGGGCAGTGCGTGACTGCAGCTGGCTGCTCAGAGGGGTTGACATGATTTCATGGTGCTCGAAACAGGGCTGGTCTGGACTGGAGGGGGCTGGGGCAGAAGTGGGAGACCCGCTGGGCGATTAGGATAATCCAGGTGTGAGGTCCTGGGAGGAGCCAGGACCGGGGGACATGGATGGCATTCGCTGATGGATTGAACATGGGTGTGAATGCGACCAGACCCGGCTGGCTCCAGGATTTGGGGCCCGGCCCCTCTCTGTGCATGGGCATCAATGCTGTCCGGGAACACCTACCGTGTGCAGAGCAGAATGCCAGGTGCCCTGCTGGTGGCATCACAGTGTAGCCTTCCTCACTGTCCCCACTGCCCCATTTGAGAAGGGGCGCACCCCCCCGAGACTTGCAGAGGTCATGCAGCCTTCCCAGGGCCACACAGTCGGCAGGAAGCCACACCAGAACTTGAGCTTGAACTTGCTGGGCTCTGCCGTTTTCTGTCCTTGTGGCTCCGTTTCCGTGCAGAGGTCCCCACAGACGCATTCTGAAGTGGTTTAGTTAATATTATTTTTTTCCTCTTCCCAAGTTCACTTAGGAAGTATGGGGAGGGTGAGGAAAATCTAGGCAGAAGAGAAAAGGATGCTGGGGGTGAGGAGTGGGGCCGGCCTGGACTGCTTTGGCTATTCAAATATCATGTGGCATGGAAGTGTGTGGGGAGGGCCGGGGTCACTGCCAGGCTGGAGCGATTTGGTTATTCAAAGCCAGGGTAACCGTTGAGTCGCTGAGGTCAGGGGGGCTCCTCCCACACCTCCACTTGTATTTAAACCTCTGTGTGTCCTGTCTGGGCTGAGCGGTCAACAACTCCCAGGCTCGAGCGTCTCCTTCTAGAACTCCTCCTGTGGGCATGAGACAGGACTTTGGCTGTTAGTTAACGAATTCCTCCGCAGCTCACTAAACCCAACTCCCTCGTTTATTCCGCCTTTCCAGCCTCCTGTTCCCGCAGTCCCCGCCCCCCCCAGCTCTGCTGACAATGACTGCCATGGTCAACGTGGACACCCTTCCTGAGTATGAGAAGAGTCAGATCAAGAGAACCCTGGAGCTGGGCACGGTGATGACCGTGTTCAGCTTCCGCAAGTCCGCCCCCGAGCGGAGGACCGTCCAGGTGATCATGGAGACGCGGCAGGTGGCCTGGAGCAAGACGGCCGACAAGATCGAGGGTGTCCGTGAGTACCCCGCGGGCCTGGCCCTGCGCCTCTCCCCTCCCCGCCTCCCCTCGTCCTGCGTACTTGTTGTTGACTTAGCGTCTTAATCTTCCGGAGACGGAAGCACGGCCATTCTGGGTCTCGTTTGGGGTTTTGAGGAGGTGGGGAAAGAAACGGAGGCCCTGTTGGCCCACTTGGAAATGACATTCAGGTGCTCACCTGGGCTGGCGGGGGCGTGCTCCCTGTCGGACCACATCAGGGACCGTCTGATTGCTGCTGCCGGTCAAGCGCTCTGCCCTCCTAAGGGCTAAGGGACGGAGCTGCGGGAATTCCTGGCTTGGTAGCCAGGTAGGCCTATTTGGTTCTACCATGAACCACAGAACGAGAGCCCTTTAGCTTTTGCTCCACGGGGACAGAGCACATCAGGGATCCTGTAGCTTTCGAATGAAACTCTGGTCCTGGTAGGTGGTGTCGTCTTACTGCACCTGTGTCGGATTGGGCAGTTGGCTCGGTTCCTAGGGCTGCTAGGGCTGTCTTCAACAAACTGAGTAAGGACGCTTGAGCAATTTTCAGTTGCAGAGACTTGCTTTCATTGGCATTGGTTGCTTGGACTCTTTTTTTTTTTTTTAATGTCAATTTAATTGAAAAAATATACTTGGAAAAATCAAACAATTCATGAATAAATGTCTTTCCTCCCTCATCCTACTCCATGCCCCCCGGGTGGTCAAGGTCATTACCAAGTTCTTTTGTCTTCCAGAGTATTCTCTGCTTGTGTAACGTGCAGGACATGTTTTTTTTTCCACGAATGGGTCCCTACTATTTAAACTTCTGTGCTTTGATTTCTTTTTATATTTTTAAAAATTAAAAAAATTTTTTTTATGGTTTAAAGTTTATTTTTGAGAGAGACCGACTGCATGATCTGGGGAGGGGCAGAGAGAGAGAGAGAAGGACAGAATGTGAAGCGGGCTCCAGGCTCCGAGCTGTCTGCACAGAGCCCGATGCGAGGCTGGAACCCATGAACCGCAAGATCACGACCTGAACCAAAGTTGGACACTTAACCAACTGAGCCCCCCAGGGGCCCCCAGATTTCCTTTTTTAACTTAATGATCATTTGGAGGTGGGTTCTGATGCTCACATTGGTCTGCCTGATGTTTCATGACCACGTAGCATGTGGCTGCATGAAATGGTCCGACCCCCTGGGATGGACATGTGGGTGATTTCTGGTTTTTTGCTATCAGCCGCTGCAATTCTCCTTTTTCTTTTTTTCTTTTTTTTTTTTTCTGTAAAAGCTCTATTGAACTAGAACTCACATACCGTATAATTCACGAATTTAAAACGAAGAGCTGAGTGGTTTTTGACATATTCGCACATCTGTGCAACCAACCAGGTTCCGAACCTTTGCGATCCCCTCAGAAAGAAACCTTGTTCCCGACTGCCCTCACCCTCTTCCCCGGCCCTAAGCAGCTGTGACTCTACTTCCCTTCTCCTTTGAGTTCCCTGCTGGGGGCATTTCCTGTCAATGGAATTCTAGAATAGGAGGCCTTCTGCGCCTGGCTTCATTCACTCAGCATGACGAACCTGCGGTTCATCCGCATTGCAGCGTGTGTCTGCGCTTGATTCCTTGGTGCGGTTGACTACTGTTCCCTTGTGTGGGTTTTCCGCGATTTGTTGGTTCACTCATTGGACATTTGGATTGTTCCCACCTCTTGGCTGCAGTGAATATAGTTTATAGTCAACTTGGTTTCCATATGACACCCAGTGCTCACTCCAACAAGTGCCCTCCTCCGTGCCCATCACCCATTTTCCCCTCTCCCCCATCAGCCCTCAGTGTTATATGGTGACTCTGTTTAATCAGCTTAGGAGCTGCCAGACTGATTTCAAGGTGACTGCAGCACGTTACCTCCCCTCCGGCAGTGCGTGGGGGCTCTTTAAATTCTTTTATTCTTACCTGGCGTATCTGAAGGACGGCTTCCTGTAAGTGGGATATCCGAGTTAAAGGGGAGTTTGGCAGCACCCCACAAAAGCCCACGAGGTACTGACCTACCCAGTTCACAGGTGGACTCGTGAGCTTGGCGTAGCTCTTCCTTTGGTTTCTCTTACCGTGAGTTCGGTTAAACAGCTTTCCAAAAGGCCCCTCCTGGCTGCGTAGCCAAGCACATCTCTGATGGCACAGAGCCTGAAGCCCTGTTTTGAAAACACCCCTGTGTTTAAGCAGCCGAGTTTCCTCCCGGTTTTGCTTGCGTTTGGCCAGCCTCCATCTCCCAAGTGGCCCAGAAACCTGTTGCAGCTGGGGTGGGGGCGGGGGCCTGGGGAGTGTGCAAGGGGCACTGACGGTAAATGTGGGGGGGCCATCCTGGGAGTGGACAGAGGGTCCCAGGCCCGGCTGACCATCAGAAATCCATGGGGGTTAATAATTTTTTAACATTTATTATTATTAAAAAATTTTTTTTAATGTTTGTTTATTTTTGAGAGAGAGAGAGCTGTCAGCACAGAGCCTGACGCAGGGCTTGAACTCACAAACCGCGAGATCATGACCAAAGCCAAAGTCGGCGCTTACCTGACTGAGCCACCTAGGTGCCCCTTTAATGTTTATTATTTGTTTTTGAGAGAGAGAGAGAGTGAGTGCAATGGGGAGAGGGGTAGAAAGAGAGGGAGACACAGAATCTGAAGTAGGCTCCAGGCTCTGAGCTGTCAGCACAGACACAGGGCTCAACCCCGTAAACCATGAGATCATGACCTGAGATGAAATTGGACACTCAACTGAGTGAGCCTTTAAAAGTACAAGCTACTGGAACATTCTTGTGAAGCTCATTCTAAGGCGCATGAGACCAGATTTTGGCTCCTGAAATCCATGTCTGTAGGACACGTCTATAGATTCTCCTTCTGTTAACTAAATGCCATCTGCCCTCTCCCTGGAGAGGATGAGGAAGACTATCATTCACTAGATAGATTGGGACTCAGTATTAAAAAAATTTTTCTAACACTTATTTTTGAGAGGCAGAGAGTGACAGATCATTAGCAGGGGAGGGGCAGAGAGAGAGGGACACACAGATCGGAAGCAGGCTCCAGGCTCTGAGCTGTCAGCACAGAGCCCGACATGGGGCTTGAACCCATGAACCCATGAGATCCTGACCTGAGCTGAAGCCAGACATGCAACCGACTGAGCCCCCCAGGCGCCCCTGGACTCAGTATTTTAATAAGCTCCCCAGGGACACCTGGGTGGCTCAGTCCATTTAGCATCCAACTCTTGGTCTTGGTTCAGGTCATTACCTTACAGTTTGTGGGCTCTGCTCTGACTGTGTGGAGCCTGCTTGGGATTCTCTCTCTCCCTCTCTAGCTGCCTCTCCCCTACTCCTGCTTTCTTTCTTTCTTTCTCTCACAATAAGCAAACATTGAAAGAACCCCACCCCACGTGGTCCTAGAAACTAGCCAGGTCGGAGTGTGCTACTCCAGAGACGACCATCCATCCTTCCAACGATCCCTCCTTCCTTCCACATTGGAATGTCTGCTCTGCCAGGCACTGTCCCAGGTACTGAAGGCATGGCCGTAACTAGATTCAAATCCTCATGGAGCTGACATGGTTTCATTAGGCACAGCAGCCTAGGCTTTGACTTCCAGCACCGTTTGAGGAGTTTTGCTGTGCGACCGTGGGCAATTTGCATCTGCTTTCCGAGATTTCATTCTCTTTCCTCTAGCAGGAGAATCATATTGGTGTCCGCAGCCCTGCAGGATCATGGTTGGAAATGGATACACGAGTTAATACACCAGAGGTGGTCAACATGGTACATAACCTGGGATTAGCACACAACCAGTGGGAACCGCTGCTGTATTTTTGCAACTGCTGTTGCTGATGAGTGACGTCCGGCCTGTCCAGGGTGGCAGAGTCTTGCGTGGGTGCTTGGACTTTTTCTGGAGGGCAGCGGGGATCCACTGATGGCTTTTCAGGAGAGGGATGGGGTGATCACATTTGCTTTTTGGAGCCTGCTCTGGCCGTCCTGTGTGAGATGGTTGTGTTTGTGGTAAAGTGAGAGAGAAAGCCGGTTCTGGGATAGAGCTGAGGAATGGCACTCCCTGACCACGCAGAGAGCAAGCCTTCGGGTCCTTGGTGGGGGACTCTCAGGGTGGGTGTCTCCAGCCTGCTGTTGGGAGGGTGACCCCCTGAGGGGCATCTCCTAGCAGCCTCCTCCTGGGCTTCTGGGTAGCGTGAAGCTACAGGCTGCTGTGCGGGAGCTTGGAGCGTGTGGTTTGGGAGTACTTGGGAAGCGGTGTGGGACTCCTGGACAGGCATCACACAGTCCCCTGCCCCCCACGCAGGCCTGGGGGACGGGAGGCACACATGGGTCCTGCTGTCTGAGGCAGGGCCTGCCTCCCCTGGCCCATTGGGAGCATTGGCAATCTCTGGGTGATACTTTAAGTCGTCATAACGGGAGCGGGCTGTGTGTGCTCCTGGCATCCGGTGGATCAAGGCCAGGGATGCTGCTGAATAAAATCTTAGAATGCACAGGCTGACCGGTACCACAAACAATAATCCCGTACAAAGTGTCAGTGGTGCTGAGGTAGAAATATCCTGGTCTTACGTCTTGTGTTGGTTTGCTTAGAGCCATAAAATGTCACCGGACTTGAGGCTTTCTCTTTGGACCCCATCATGAGGGAGCGTTTTCATGTGTTCAGCCCATATCTGCTGTCCCGTTGGGTGTGGGGCTGCTGGGGGAGAGGAGGAAGGACGGAGCCCCCCACCCTGGAGGGGACCAGACTTTGCAACCAGCCCCTGCAGGGTTGTGTGATCAGTACCACAGTGAGGGTCTGGGCTTGGTACCCCGTGAGGAAGTGGGGTTCTTGCCATCTGGGTGTGGGGGACATGGAAGAGGTGGAGGCCTCTCGTGGAGGAGCCTCTTGGGTGGTGACTCAGAGGAGGGCCTTGCTGGGCCGCCTGCAGGATGGCTGTCCTAAAGTGGCATCAGCAGGTGCCTTTGAATGTGAGTGAGTAGGTTTGTGGGCCAGAGATTTGGGCCAGGCTCAGCTGGGTGGTTCTATTCTTTGTGACCTGGACTGAGGTCATTGGTGATACTCAACTGGCATGTCACTTGGTCTGGAAGTTTCCAGAATCTTCACTCCCGCATGTGGTGCCCTGGTGGTGATGGCTGGCAGATGAGGCTCAGTCAGGATACACGAATGCCTGCTGAGTGCCTCTTGCTGCCCGTCCCAGAACAGTCACGTGGTGCCTGGCATCCCCAGAGCGTGTGTCCCAAGAGTCCCAGGCAGAAGCTGCCTAGCGTCAGGAGTCCCAGATTGTCACTCGCACCAGCCCGGGTCCCCAAGGCAAACTCCGGTTCAAGGAACGGGACTTGCCTCTTGGAAGAGGAGTGGCATGCATGCCCAGGGTGGGAAGGAGCTGACAGTGGCGGTCCGCCTTGGAGCCGGGCCACCATGAGCACACCTGGACTCCGGATCCAGACCTGTAGCTCAAGTTCCCCCTGCCCCCTAGTGCCCCTGTGCCTCAGTCTACCTGTCTGTCAAAAGTGAGAGGATAGCTCCTATCTAATATGAATTAGATGAATTTTAGGAGAGGCAAGAATTAAGTGGATTTTATTTAATGTACTTTTAAAAAATATATTTTAATGTTTATTTTTGAGAGAGAGAAAGCGAGCACAAGTCAAGGAGGGGCAGAAAGTGAGGGAGACGCAGAATCTGAAGCAGCCTCCAGGCTCTGAGCTGTCAGCACAGAGCCCAGCGCAGGGCTCGAACCCACGAACTGCGAGATCACGACCTGAGCCGGAGTCAGACGCTTCACAGACTGAGTGACCCAGGCGTTCCTCCCTACTCCCCAGCCCTGGCTTCTAATGAAGACTGGATTTTAAGCCACTCACCTCTTGGCTGTCAGCCTCCCTTTTACTTTCCAAGGGTGATGGTAAGACCCTGACTGGGCTTCCCTCCAGCACTAGCTCCCTGGAGAGCCCGGAATTCAGGGAGGGAACTGGGGGGACAGCCAGGAAGTGCTGTATGTGGCTTTTCTTCCCTTCTGGGGGCACCAGCTGAGTCTCCAGGTAGAAAGGGACCCACTGGGGGTCCTGCTCCACCTTCTGCATCCGGGAGACCTGGAATGTGTCTGGGGAACGGACGCGGCACCACCTGCTTGTGGAGTCCGGATAGGGTTGGTTGGCGATGAGCTGCCGTGGCGGGTGTGGACCACGGCCATCTCCACTAAAAAGGCTCCCATCCTGAAGTTTGCGCTTACGCGTTTCCTCCATCTGCTTATTTCTGGCAAGTTGCGGCTGCCAGTGAATGAGGGATTCTCAAAAATAGGAGCTGTTCTGTTTTCCTGGTTTGGGTCCTTGGCCTGCCCACCTGGTGACCACGGTGACGTTGTCCATGACGAGAGCCGCCTCTAACGAGCCCTGTGTGTGTGCTGGCGCCTGTGTCAGCCCCCCCCATACAACAGCTCATCAGTTCTCACGGCGACTCTGCGAAGCTCCCGTTTATGAGGGCACGGAGTCCGGGGGAGACGAGGTGACGTGCCCAAGGCCACACAGCCACGAACGGGCAGAGCTGTAGTGCGTACTCATGCCGTCGGCCTTAGGGCCTCAGCTCTTCCTCCCGTGCTCCTTTCTCTTCCTGGGTGACCGCCGCTGTGTCAGTTCTGTGTGCGGCGGAGAAGCATGTCTGGGGCCCAAGGGCAGCAGCTCCACTCAGGTTTTCTTTTGTACAGCGGGAGGGAAACACACCCATTCCTCACGCGTGCAGAGGACGTGCCTGGCTGCGTGCTGGAGGTGCCAGGCGGGGCCGCTCACGCCCTGGTCAGCGGGGAGACAGATGTGCAAGGAGACCACTCGGTGTGGACGGGTGCTCCCAGGGCCAGCGCCGTCGAAATGGGGTGGTTCTGAAATCCATCCTGGGCCTTCGAAGCCATTAAAAACAGATGAATATTTTTGAAAGTTGTTATCAGAATGTTTTCGAAACAGCGGAGAAGTGGCTGCGTCTGCACCAGCGTCCCCCGTCTGCAAAGAAACGCATTGTCTGAAAGTGGCCTCCGCGCTCCTTGGGTCAAACATCCCATCAGAAATGAGATTCTGCCCGTGTCCTCCGTGTCTGTAAACTTACTTATTTGTTGGTCTAGATGTGCGGTTGTGGTTCACAGTGGCCCAGACTCCAGAGCCTGAGGGCCTGGACCTCCTCCCAGCCCTGCCATTTCACTGGGGTGTGATCTTGTCCCCTCTCTGGGCCTCCATTTCCCCATCTGTAAAAAGACTAATGAGAGAATGTCTTGCACCAGGCTTTTGGAAGCGTTAACTGAAGTCACTTGGGTGCAGTGCTCTCAACAACACTGACGGCGGCGGCTCTTGTCATCCTCGTCATGGTCCTTGGCATTGTCCTCATCCAACATAAAGGGACATGGTCCTGGAGGAAGGAGGAGATAAATACTAGAACTTGCATTTACGTAGCGAATTTCCTTCCCAGTCCCCTTCTGTCATATATATTCTCCGTGACAGAGACCGCTGGTACGGAAAACAGAACTGACCTTTTTATTCTTGACCTTGATTCAGACCTGCTTGGCTGCTGGACAGTTGAGGAATTGGTTTCCGTGGTTGTTCAAGGGTTGTTTTCTGTCCTAGATGAGGATGACTTGACGTTCTTAGAATTTGTTCCTTTGTGGATTTTAGCAAATACTCAAAGGACTGAGTGTGTTTGGCGTTAGACTTGTCAGCTG
Source organism: Mungos mungo (assembly GCA_004023785.1). Taxonomy (NCBI): domain Eukaryota; kingdom Metazoa; phylum Chordata; class Mammalia; order Carnivora; family Herpestidae; genus Mungos; species Mungos mungo. The sequence goes on along the minus strand of PISW01006745.1, from coordinate 18,656 downwards.
GGCATAAAGCGTTGAATGGGACCACAGAGATCCCTAACGGAACTTCTAGTTTCATAGGACAGAAAAAGCCAAACTCATCATTCAACCATGTGGGATTGTGATGGATGCTAGGAAGGAAAGAAGCCGGGCACTGTGACGGAGGAACCCGGGAGGAACACTGTTTTAGTAGAGGAGGTCTCGGGGACGCCTCTCTGTGGAGGTGACATTTGAGCTGAGACTTGATGGGTGAGCAGGAGGGAGTCATGGGAGGTTCTGTGGGGAGAGCAGTCCAGGCAGAGGACACCGCAGCACAGCGTCTGTGTTCATCAGGGGTGAAGTGCAGTGACAAAAGATTTCTCCATACACGTGTCTCACCCGAGTCCTGGGATTGAGGGGTGGGGCTCTGCTGTCTGTTGGCGCCAATGCCCCTAAGACATCTGAGGCCACCTCAGGATCCTCTGTGTCCAGCCAGCACATGGGGGAAGAGGGAGCGTGGAGGATGCCTTAAGAGGTTTTTATGGCCCAGGCCTGCAAGCTGGAAGGTTCCCAACTTCCACTGACCAGAGCTTGGCATGTGACCGGCTGCAAAGGATGCTGGGAAATGCGACCAACCTGTGTGCCATTAAGAATGAGAAGTGGGTTTGGTGGGCATCTTCCAGGCTCCTCACGGCCCCCAATTCTGGAGGGGGCAGAGGCGGCTGTCAGAACCCAACTGATGGCTAGAGAATAGAATGACCGTAGGGACTTGCTGGGTTGGGGGAGGGGAGTTCTGGGAGGAATCCAGGAACACGAACAGCCTTACTCAGTCAGTGGGCCTCACGGGAAGGGGAGGTGGTGGCACTGAGGACTCCCCCAGCCTGTCTGTGACAAGAGCCACAGCCAGTGGCTTCTCTCCCTGAGCAGGGCCTCCTCTCCCCTCTTACGTTTCCCCCCAGCTATGGCTAGGCCCTCCCCGGCAAAGCCTTCTCCATCCTCACTCCCTGGGTGGCCTCCTTCGTGAAGCCTGTGGTTTCCTGGCCTCCCAAGAATGGACTCCTTGGGGAGGCCTGTGATTGGCCGGGTCTTCTTGAGTCGGTGCACCGTGATTGGCTGTTTTGAAGCCAATGTCCCCTCTTTGGTATGGTAGATGGGCTCTCCTGGTGGGGGGAGCATAGTCTGGAAGCTTCAGGACTTACAGGAGGGCTGGGTCCCTGTAATGGGTTGAATTGTGACCTCCCCCCAATTTCCTACATCAATGCCCTTACCCCTCGGACCTCAGAATATGAGCTTATTTGGAAACCGGGCCTTTGTAGTGTATTAGTTACGATGAGGTCGTGCTGGCATCCAGTGGGGCCCCGGTCCAGTGTGACCGTGTCCTGGCGGAGACACGCAAGGAGAGGAGGTCCCAGGGCGAGGGGCGCAGTGGGGGGAGTGGAGCCCTGACAAGCCGAGGGCCACCAAGGTGGCCAGCACTGCCAGAAGATGGGGGAGAGGCACGGAAGAGATCGCCTCCCCGCCAGCCTTCAGCTACCAGCCCAGCCCTGTGGTCTGGGGTTTCCAGCTTCCACTGCTGCGAGACGATGCATCTCTGTTGAGGCCCCCAGTCTGTGGCACTGAGTGACAGCAGCCTAGCGAACGGATACCCTTACCTTTAAAGGGGGCCTGGGCACCAGTGGGGAGAGCACGGCCACTGAGGTGTCCATCCGGCCACCGATGTTCTGGGCACGTTGGAGTTGAACGTGAAGGAATTTCGGAGCCCTTGGTTTCTTGCAAGCATCCTCTTAATTCCTCGCTGCTTTGGTCTTGGCCATGAGGAGTGATTACTTGTATGCACGAAGGCACCAGCCTGCTTAGGTTTGAATCCCGAGTCTGTGGCTTTTTAGCTGTGTGACCTTGGGCAAGAGACTGACCTCTCTGTGCTTCTGTCTCCTCACCTGTCAAACGGAAAGAAGGGGTGCCTGCCTTACAGGGTTGTTAGGAGGATCGGGTGGGCGCCGGTAGGCAAACCACCCAGGCCCTGGGAAGCTTTCTCTTGTTACTATGGCTCATGCTTCTCTCTTGGCTCCTGGAAGCACGTCTCCTGACTTCTCGCCTCCAAGGAAGCAGGCCTCCCCTTTGGAGGACCCTGTGCATGTCGGGTTAGTTGTGCTGGGAGCACCAAAGGCTGTGGAGTGTGGACATGGGTCTTTTTCATCCGGCTTTCGGGAAACTTGGTGTCCCAGCCCGCAGCTTGATCTGGGGCTTTCAGGGAGGACAGGAGAGGCAGCTGGATGTGGATGTATCCCACCGGGAGAAGCCAGGGAGCTGGGTGCAGGGGGCGCGTGTCCGTAAGCCCTGGGATGGATGTGTGCCCCACCTCGTGTCGTCAGAGGCTCCCGAATCCTTAGTGCAAATCCGGTCCCTCGTGGATGTCCAGAGAGGGAGCCGTTAAAAGCCATCCCTTGGTGAATCCTTTTAGGAAGAAGCACCTCCCCGCCGCCTGCCCCCCAGTGGATCGTAGAGATAAGCATGCGTTTCCACATTCAGGGTCGCAGAGTGACAGGGCTCGATCTGTCCTAGAAGAGATGGAAGTGCTGTGCAGCTCGCAGTTGAAGCTAGAAATGCTGGTGGAGCCTTTTGCTGCCTTCTAGCAGTGCCGGGCTCGGAGCCAGGCCCTCTGTGGTCCTTCCCCCCAGAACGTGGGTTCCGGGAGGCAGGGACTGGTCCCTTCGTCTTTCCAGTGAGGAATCCCCAGACCTGGCCTGCGCCTGGCCCACAGTGGGAGCGTCACTGATATGTGACCAGGGGACACATCAGGGGAAGGACCTAGATGCCCCCCCTGCAGCCTGTGGCCCCCCTTTTCCTCCCCAAAGACAGCAGTATCTGGAGGGCAGATAGGGCATCTCTGTGACGGCTTCCTTCTGAACCACACACACAGCGGTTCAGGCGTGGCCCTGGGCTCACTGGCCCTGAGTAGTCCTCGCCTCCTCGTGCCTCAGGCTTCTCGCGTGAGAGCTGGGCTGATGGCAGTTGCCCGGCAAGCTCCACGGGAGGATTCAGTGTGTAAATGTACGTAATCACCTGCTGTGTACTTGACCGGGGCGCCCCCGGATTGTCAGGGCCTGCATGTGTGTGTTCCGGAGAGTCTTTGAGGGGCGGGGGGCGTGGCCCCCACACAGCGGCCACCGTCTCCCCCTGCACTGTGCGCACAGGCGGCCTCTTAGGTTAAGGTCCCTTGGAGTCGAGCCTGGCCCGCCCCTTGCCTTTCTCCTTAGAGGCTGGGGTAGCTGCCCTTGGAGAAGAGGAGTGTCAGCAGGGCAGGGGTGATGTTTTGGAAACAGCATCGGATCTGGGGTGAGGCCGGGAGATGTTCTCATCTGACCCGAGTTGCCCCGGCAGCCGAGGGCCAGAGTGGGCTTGGGGGCAGGGCGAGGCGTATAGTGTGTGAAGGGTTCCATTTTGAGGAGCAAGAACATGGCCACTTTGTAATTTGCAGAAGGGAGACTGGCAAAGTGAGTGTCCGCATGGCGTGAGAGAGACAGGGAGAGGAGACCGTGTGGGGCTTCTGGTAAGGGTGGGCGCGATGCCAGCCTCGGCTGGTGTGCGCGGGGGCCTGGCTGGAGGAGGGCCTGGGTCCCTGGGGAGCTAAGAAGAGCCCAAACAGGGGTGGCCACGCATGAACGGCCGGCTTCCTGTTGAAGACTGCTCTGAGTTGATCTCCTCCAACCTGAGTTTGCCCTGATTAATTCTGACTTCATTTTCCTTGAAGAAGTGACATGTATTCATTAGCAGAAACAAGCTTTTTAAGGTTTATTTGGGGAGGGGGGAAGGGGCAGAGAGAGAGGGAGAAAGAGGATCCCAAGCAGACTCCACACTGCCAGTGCAGAGCCCAGTGTGGGGCTCAAACCCACAGCGGTGAGATCATGACCTGAGCTGAAACCAAGCATCGGATGCTCAACTGACTGAGCCACGCAGGCGCCCAGCAAAAACATTTTTAACAATAACCGGGTGAGGGTAACAGCCCCCCCCCCCCGACCAGAGGCATGTGTGTTAAAATTTGGTCTGTACCCTTCTGTTTTATTTGTTTTTGCAAGACCTCCATGATTTTTTTAAAACCCAACCCTGTCCCAGTATTCTGTCACCATGCCTTTCCCATTTAGTGCTACCTTGGGACCACTTCTTGTCATCAACTGTGCTCTTAAGGCCTGACTGCTGGGTTCCAGTCTTGGGCCTGCCCCTTAAAATGTTGGTGACCATGGACAAGTGAGCCTCCTGATGGTCCCGTCTGTCAAGTGGGATCACAGTCGTGCCTTCCTTAGGGGATTCTCGTGGGGATGAGGTGAGCACGCTGCACACTTGGGGATGGTGCCTCACAAGTATCCCACAGGTAGGGGTTAGCTGCTGTTGTTTGTACTGTGATGGTGGTGATGGTGGTGGTGATGGTGGTGGTGATGGTGGTGGTGATGGTGGTGGTGATGATGGTGGTGATGATGGTGGTGATGATGGTGGTGGTGAATTCTATCCACTCTGGTAAGCAGGACAAAGTCCCCGGCCCAAGGCATTCCCATCATAATCTCTAGAACTGGTGACTACGTTCTCCTATATGGCAAAAGGTTCTACAGATGTGATTAAGTTAAGGATCGTGTGATGGGGAGATGCTTTTGGATTATGGGGGAGGGTGTTATCACCGTGGTCCTTGTCCGTGAATGAGGGAGGAGGGTCAGAGTCCAAGGAGGAGATGTGATGACAGAGCAGAGGGCTGGGGTGAAATCAGTGGTGTTGAAGTTGGAAGGGGTCCACAAGCCAAGGGCTGCGAGCCACCTCCAGAAGGTGGAAAAGGGACAGATTCTCCCATCGAGACCTCGGGAGGAAGGGAGGCTTCCTGACACCTTAGCCCAGGGAGACCCGTTCCGCTGACCCACAGAGCAGAAAGATCGTGTGTACTGTCTTCAGTCCCTGAATTTGTGGTATTTGTTACAGCAGCCATAGGAAATGAATATATCCTTCTATCCAAGTTAGACAAATGATGTTTGCTTGAGACCTTTCTCTTTAAGAAACATGAGTATACATATAGCAAAGTCCTTGTGTGCATGCCTTCCTCCCTAAGGAAGCCAGGATGCCACTCTGATAATTATTCCCATGCATTTTCTACACTGCAAAAACTTGAGTCTATAATTAGCATACAGTCTATTGTTAGGTATCCACATTGATATGTGGCTTTAATTTAATTTAATTTAATTTCACTCGGTGAGGGCCCATGATAGGACACCTTTTTTTTTTTTTAATTTTTTTAATGCTTGTTGATTTTTGAGTGAGAGGGAGAGAGAAGGAGAAAATGAATATGAGTGGGGAAGGGAGAAAGAGGGGGGAACACAGAATCTGAAGCAGGCTCCAGGCTCTGAGCTGTCAGCACAGAGCCTGACACGGGGCTCGAACCCAAGAACTGCGAGATCATGACCTGAGCTGAAGATGCCTAGCCAACTGAGCCACCCAGGTGCCCCAGGACACCTGTTCTTTTGATGCTTGTAATTTCGGTTATTTCCTGTGGTGGAAATCTTTCCAAGCATATGCCTTCTGGTTTGTGATAACTGGCTATAGCTTCCCCCCCCCTTATCTTTTATTTTTATTTTTTAGTCCATTTTTTATTCTTGGATATCATGTAGCTTATTAGTTTGCTATGTCTAACATCGATCCTGGGGATATTTTTATTGCTTTTAGGCACATCCCTGGTGATTTCCAGAGGATGAATTGCTAGAAGAATTTCTGGGAGGAAGGAAAGGCTGTGTCCTGGGCTCCGGGCACAGTGGTCCCCAGGGAGGCTGCGCCAACGTGTACGCCCACCCACCATCCCTGCTAACATCCGGGCACCTGTCAGCCTTTATGTCTTTCACAGATGTTAAGTTGACAGGCAGCGAAAGGTCTCGTGAGCATTGTGCTTCCTCCTCCTGGTTTGGTGGTAGTTCTGTCCCAGGCTGTGAAACCAGTAGCTTGACCCCCTGCTGGCTGAAGGCCATGGGTCTCACTGTGGCATCAACACGACCCCTTGGGGGGGCACCTGGGTGCCTCAGTTGGTTGAGTGTCCGACTTTGGCTCAGGTCCTCACGTCATGATTCATGAGTTTGAGCCCCGCGTCAGGCCCTCTGCTGTCAGCACAGAGCCTGCTTCGGATCCTCTGTCCCCACGCCTCTCTCTGCCCCTCTCCCTCCCCACTCTCTCTCTCAAAAATAAACAAATATTAAAAACAAAAGACTTGACCAGTTGGGAGGGTGGTAGGAAAACGTATGAACTCATACTGTGGGCCAAGGCTGCTGATTGGTCCCCACTTAACCCACCCGGCAACTTCGTGAGGTTGATAGTTTTCTAAGCTTCTGGATGAGAAATCTGATGTTGAGGCAAGTCTGGTAACATCTAAGGTTGGCAGCTAGGATATAGATCCAGTTATTCTGATGGCTCAGCTCATTTGCGTTGCGGGTTATCTTCGGGGAAGAGTTGGGTGTCCTTTTCCTTTCTTGAGAGAAAGGCCTTGAATGACCTTCCATTGTGGAATAGGTTCCAAAAATCTCTGTAACTGCATAGAGTTGCCAACCAGAGTTAGGTTTGCAAGGAGGAGGCTGGATTCTGGTTCCCTGAGGCAGGGGGCGTCTTGTCTGTCTCTGCTCTTGGAATGCCGCTGTTTCCAGCAGGTGCTCAATAAATGCGTGTTCCGGAGCCACCACCTTCTTTCCTTGTGAAGGAGGAATCTGCTTTCCGTTTCTATATTTGCCTTCTCTGGACCTTTCGTAGAAGTGGAATCCTAATTTGTAGCTTTTTGCGTCTGACTTCTTTGATTTAACGTGTTCAGGCTCATCCACATTGTAGGGTCTGTTAGTGATTCGTTCCTTTTTACAGCTGAGTTGCCCTTCCTTGTTAGCAGAGACCACATTTTGTGCACCCATTTCCTCACTCCACGGATCTGTAAGCTCTTCCCGCTCTCTGATTGCTGTGAAAAATGCTGCTGTGAGCGCTCGGAGTCGGATTTTTGTGGGAAAAGGTTTTCCTTCTTTGGGTATGTCCCTAAGGGTGGCCTTGCTGGGTCCCTTGCAACTCTGTTGACTTGTTTGAGGACCTGCCAGGCTGTTGGCCACAATGGCTGCACCGTTTGCCCTTCCCACCAGCTTGTCCACGTCCTCGCCAGCGCTTGTGACTGCGTTTTGGAGGAGAGCCATCCAGCGGGGGGTGAAGTCCTATCTCTTTGTGGTCCTGATTTGCATTTCCCTGATGGCTTCTTGTTCCTTTTTAAATAAAACTCATCTTCTTTTTGGTCGATGCAGTGTTTTTCCATCAAACACTTAGTTTGTATGGCAGCCTCCAGTCTCACTTGCACTTTCCTGAGCCCGGCATTGACATCTGGATGCTTCCGGGGGGAGGGGGGTGGAATAAGGAACCTCAGGTTAGCGAGGAGCACACAGGCATGGATGCTGATCCGTGGGGATGTGAGTCCTGGCTCGAGTCCGGAACTATACATTTTATTTTATTTTTTTTAATATTTTATTGTCAAATTGATTTCCATACAACACCCAGTGCTCTTCCCCTCAAGTGCCCTCCTCCATCACCACCACCTCTTTTCCCCCCTCCCCCTTTCCCTTCAACCCTCAGTTCATTTTCAGCATTCAATAGTCTCTCAAGTTTTGCATCCCTTTCTCTCCCCAACTCTGTTTCCCTCTTCCCCTCCCCCTGGTCCTCCATTAGGTTTCTCCTGTTTTCCTGTTAGACCTATGAGTGCAAACATCTGGTTTCAGTCCTTCTCTGCCTGGCTTATTTCGCTTAGCATGACACCCTCGAGGTCCACCCACTTTCCTACAAATGGCCATATTTCATCCTTTCTCATGGCCATGTAATACTCCATTGTGTATATATACCGCATCTTCTTGATCCACTCATCAGGTGATGGACATTGAGGCTTTTTCCATGATTTGGCTATTGTTGACATTGCTGCTATGAACATTGGGGTCCATGTGCTCCTGTGCATCAGCACTTCTGTATCTCTTGGGTAAATCCCTAGCAGGGCTATTGCTGGGTCATAGGGGAGTTCTACGGATAGTTTTTTAAGGAGCCTCCACACTGTTTTCCAGAGCGGCTGCACCAGTTTACATTCCCACCAGCAGTGTAGGAGGGTGTCCGTCTCTCCACACCCTCGCCAGCATCTATAGTCTCTTGATTTGTTCGTTTTAGCCACTCTGACTGGCGTGAGGTGGTATCTCAGTGTGGTTTTGATTTGTGCAGAACTATACATTTTAAACATTCACATTTGGGGGACAAAAGGACCAATTTTTGAAGATGGTAGCCTCCCTAAGTTTCCTTAGTAAATGTTCAAGGTCACGCGGATGCTGTGGGTGAGATGTGGCACAGAGTTTCCTTCATTTCAAGGAAATGCCTTGGCTCGGGTGTCCACTTGCCTCCTCACTTTCCAACTGCCCCCCTGAGCCTCTTCACCTGCTGTGTGGCCGGCGGCCACCCCCTGAGAGATGGAACCAGGAGGCACTGCTGGCACAGTAATCGCTGCCCTTGTTGGGCACCGTAAGCACGTGTGCATCTGCGGGGCCGCGTGTATGGATATTCGTGTAGAGGCTGCTGTCAGCACACAGAGCCTGTGAGCTATGCCTTTGCGCCGTTGAGGCTGAGTGAGCTCGGGTGACTGGCCCAAGGTTATCCAGCTTTTTAGAGGAACAACATCAGGCCAGTTTCCCCCATCACCAGGTGCTATAAAAACTTACAAGCCACAGACTGGGAGGAAATGTTTGCAAAACACATGGCTGATAAAGGACTTGTTGCCAAAATATACAAAGAACTCTGAAAAACACACAATAAGGGGGCGCCCGAGTGGCTCAGTTGGTTCAGCATTGGACTCTTGATTTTGGCTGAGGTCACGATCTCATGGTTTGTGAGATCGAGCCCCCTGTTGGGCTCTGTGCTGACTGTGCTGACCCTGCTCAGGATTCTTTCTGCCCCTCCCCCATGCTCTCACCCTCACAATAAACATTAAAAACCCACAACAATAAGAAAGTAGCCCAATTAAAAAGGGAGCAAAATATCCCCTTCCTCTCCATTCTGTAGCCGAACTGGGCTACTTCTAGACCAGCACTGTCAGAAAGAAATACGTGAACCACCAATCCCAGCCATGTGTATAGTTTTATTATTATTTAAATGTTTGTTTTTGAGAGAGAGAATATGAGATGGGGAGGGGCAGAGCGAGAGGGAGACACAGAATCCGAAGCAGGCTCCAGGCTCCGAGCTGTCAGCACAGAGCCCGGTGCGGGAATCGAACCCACAAACTGTGAGATCATGACCTGAGGTGAAGTTGGACGCTTAACTGACGGAGCCACCCAGGTGCCCCTATAGTTTTAAATTTCTAGTCATCACATTAAAAAAGGTATGGAGAGGGGCACCTGGGCGGCTTTGTCGTTTAAGCGTCCGACTTCAGGTCAGGTCATGATCTCCCAGATTGTGAGTTCGAGCCCCGCATCGGGCTCTGTGCTAACAGCTCGGAGCCTGGAGCCTGCTTACAATTCTGTGTCTCCTTCTATCTCTCCCCTTCCCCCACTCATGCTCTGGCTCTCTCTGTCTCAAAAGTAAATAAACATTAAAAAAAATATAGAGAGAGCAAAAAAGAGGTGACAATAATTTTAATAGATTTTATCTAACTTAGTATATCCAAAATATTATTTCAACATATGCATGTTATAATTATTTAGATTTTACATTCCTGTTTTTGGTCTGAGTGCTCAGAATCTGGTGTGTGTGGTCCCTCCAGAGCATCTCAGTTTGGACCAGTTCATTTTTGTGCACTCAATAGCCATATCTGGCCGCAGCTACTGTATCGGACAGCATGGTTCTGGAGTATACCTCCTTCTTCCTTTCTGCAGTACCCACTTCGTTATAATCCCCACACCCTTCCTCTCCCCGAGAAACATAGGTTCTCCACGTGGCCGCTGCCGTGCTGTTCTCGATGGCAAATCTGCATCTTGCTTCGTGAGGGCAGGTGGCTTCGTCTTCCCCACAGAGACCGGACGTGCGGGATCACGCGCATCTGCTGACTTCGCCATCTGCCTGAGCATCTATCCTAGATTGAGCTGTGACACCTGATCACCGGGCCAGAGGCGTCCACAGATCACTGGGCAGCCCAGGCGGGACGTTCTGCTGGGGTGGCCTGCATCCTGGGCGCCACTGATCAGCCTGCTGACTGCAGAGTGTGTGCGTGGGCGTGAGCCTTTCCCCTCTGGCTGCTGCGTTTCCAGTCTTCTGTGTCCCCTGTCCCGACCCTGGAGAGAGTGTGTCTGATGGCCCAGTCCCCACCGCCCAGTGCACAAGTCGGGGTCTTCTGGCTGGTGGGGTCAGAAGCTGCCTTACACGTGAAGGAGAATTCCTGGACCGTGTGGTTCAGAAGACGGCTCTGGAACTCGTGGTGTCCCGGGAGCCAGGGCCTCGGGACCGCTTGGCACTCCGCTCTGCTGGGCCCTTCGCCTTTGCCTTCTGTCTCCTTGCCCAGACCTCCTCTGTAGAGCAGACCGTGTGGTCCAGGGCGCCGCTTTCTCTCCGCATCCACGGTTGGTCCTCTGTTGGTGGATTCGATAGTCCCAAGTTTGCCTCCTCACTAAAACTCACTTGTAACCCGTGAACCAAGTCTTAGGGCACTTTGGTGATGCCTTGCAGACAGGAGTAGAGTTGGTAGGAAGGCGCTGGGGGAAGGGGGAAGAATTTTTGAGTCGCCCGACGTGTGTGTTCCTAGCTGACTTCTTGTGTCAGCTCTTAGAGTGTTGTTGTTTTTTTTTTTAACGTTTGTTTTTATTTTTGGGAGAGAGTGAGCAGGGGAAGGGCAGAGAGAGAGGAAGACAGAGTCCCAAGCAGGCTCTGTGCTGTCAACGCAGAGTTGGATGCGGGGCTCGAAGCCACAAATGTGAGATCGTGACCTGAGCCAATACTAGGAGTTGGATGCTTAACCAGCAGACTGAGCCATCCAGGTGCCCTGCTCTTAGACTGTCGATAAGTGTCCTTTTCTCAGACAGCTGAGCGCCATGTTATTCCAAGTTTTGGGCTTTTAGGGGTGGTTTTGTTGTTTACAGTGGCCCCCGAAGGGCAGTCTGGTGCTCCTGAGGCTGTGATGTGGCTTATGGGGTAGATAATAGGTGTTAGATAAGCTTTGTCCGGGCGGGAGTTGTACGTAGTGCTCTTGGTTGACTTCAGTGTTAATGAATCAATGACATATAGATATTTAAAAAAATTTTTTTTAATGTTCATTATTTTTGAGAGAGAGCGTGAGAAAGGGAGACACAGGATCTGAAGCAGGCTCCAGGGGCTTGAACCCAGGACCAGGAGATCATGACTTGAGTGGAAGTTGGACGCGTAACCGACTGGGCCACCCGGGTGCTCCTCAATGATGTATATTACACGAGGGGTCTTTAAACAGAAACACACAAGAAGTGAGGGTATGTATTGATCATTGGAGGAAAATGTCATGTCCAGAGGCTTGTAGGAGCCCAAGCCTGTATTTCCTCAAAAGTACTGGTTTGATATTTGCTAATTCTTTTTTTTTTTTTAATGTTTATTTTCAGAGAGAGAGAGAAAGAGCGTGCATAAGAGGGGGGTGGGTGGAGAGAGGGAGGATCTTAAGCTCCGTGCTCAGCCCAGAGCCTGATGCACGGCTCGATCTCACTATTGTTTTGTTTTTTTTTTAATGTTTTATTTATTTTTGGTACAGAGAGAGACAGAGCATGAGAGGGGGAGGGGCAGAGAGAGGAGGAGACACAGAACCGGAAGCAGGCTCCAGGCTCTGAGCTAACTGTCAGCACAGAGCCTGATGCGGGGCTCGAACCCACGGACGTGAGATCTGACCTGAGCTGAAGTCGGAGGCTCAACTGACTGAGCCACCCAGGCGCCCCTCGATCTCACTATTGTGAGACGATGACCTGAGCCAATATGAAAAGTCAGATGGCCAACCTACTGAGCCACCCAGGTGCCCCGAGTTTTGCTAAGTCAGCATTGGTGGTGACCTTACGGAATATAACTGCCATGACTGATAGACTGTATGTCAGTCCGGGGGGAAGACTCTGCTTCTGCTCTTGTCAGGGACCTACCACTCGGACCAAGGAAGTGAATTCTAGAACGAGATTGGATCTAGCCCGAAGACGGGTGGCAGATCATGCATCTGGCCTCCTGCCACCAAAGCCACCTATTGGAAGTCTCATGGTGAAACACGTAACCCAAAGTCCTGCTTCCAGAACTTTCTACCTGCTCTCCCCACATTCCCAGGAGGTGCCAGACCTCAGGTTTGAGAGGGAGGAAAGTCTGTTTCTTTAGCATTAGCCTCTTCTGCAGCATGCAAAAGCTTTTGGGGACCTGGTGTTGGAGGTGTGCGGTCAGGAGAACACGTCAGGCTGTGCCAGTCAGACTGGTCACAGGCAGGGCCACTGACTGGTCAGCTCTTTGCCTTCGTTTTTCATTGCTTCATTCATTCCCCCGTTCATTCATTTAGTAACTTTATTGATAAACCAAGGGCAGTTGTTGAGAAAAATAGACATGATCTTTAATATCATGGACATTGTTGGCGAGTGGAGCAAACACCGGTTAAATACAGACATGAATGCACTTATAATAAAAGCGAAGATGAATTTTCCCGTGCTCTGGGAGGTTTTGTAACTGTTGGGGGCCCCGTAAATGGCCACCAGACTGATCCAGCAGTCCAGCCTTCCAACCCCTCTGGCATGCTTTTGTGAGTCTGAGCCACATCTGACCTGTGTCCCGGAGGGCGGGGTTCTATGCTTCCTGGGGGCCATCAGGGTGGCTGATGTGCTGTGGAAGGTCACGTGACCTTGCACAGAAGAGCAGGGTTGGACTTGGACAAGCCTGGGCTTGACTCCTGGCTGTCCCACTCTGTATTTTTTTTTTTTTTTTTTTTGATACAGAGAGAGACAGAGCATGAGAGGGGGAGGGTCAGAGAGAGGAGACACAGAACCGGAAGCAGGCTCAAGGCTCTGAGCTAGCTGTCAGCACAGAGCCCGACGTATTAAGTCGGAGGCTTAACCCACTGAGCCACCCAGGCGCCCCATCCCTCTCTGTATTGGATGTCCATTTGAGTATCTACATCTGTAAAATGAGCACAGCGATGGTGTCTACCTTGTGTATTGTGCGGAGTAGAGGCTAGTATGTAAGGTCTTTAGCTCAGGCTTTTGTGGGCAGTGTCATCATTGGGGAATGGCTTTGCTTACCTGGGGTCCAGGGCTTGGAAAGAGGAAGGTCTTGGCTGATGTCAGTCTCCTGAGAAGATGCCTGGAAGCCGGTTTGGGGATGGTGCTTTAATTTCCTATTGCCTTATAACCAACCATGTCTCAACACAGGGCTTAAAACCGTAATTCTGTGCGTCAGGAATTTGGGCAGGGCTCAGCTGGGTGGGGAGGAGTAATGGGTCCTATGTGGTGTCGGCCAGAGTCCTTGGTGCACCCTGTTCAGCTGACGGCTGGGGGGCAGTTTCCAGGAAGGCACTCCTCCCGTGTCTGCCCCTCCTTCCTGCAGCCTCTTCCTCCCTCCCTCCACATGGCTCATTTGGGGTTGAAATTGGCACAGTGTGACTTCTGCCACATTCTTTTGGTCACAGCACATCACAAGGCCAGCCTAGCCTCAAGGGTGGGGAAGCAGATTCCATCCCCTAATGGCAAGAGTGGTGAAGGATAGGTGGCCAATTTTGGTCCCCCAGTGACAGAGACCATGGTAGCCAGAGGAGTCTCTCAGTGTCTCTGGGTCCTGAGCTTGGATGTACCCAGAGGTCTAGAAGACAGCTCTGGTAAGAGGGTCCCCTCCACAAGGACAGACAGAGGGAAGGGATGGGGACCCCAGGCCAGGGTCTGTGTGCCTGTGCCAAACTTTGGGGCTGGTGCACAAAGTGAGAGGAAGGGGGTCAGATCCAGGATGGAAGGTCTGTCTGCTGTTGGCTTTCTGTCCACTGTTGGGTTGTTCTCCTCAGTGGAAAATGAAGTCTTTTTTTTCTTAAATTTATTTTTGAGAGACGGAGAGAGACAGTGCGAGCAGGGGAGGGTCAGAGAGGGAGGGAGACACAGAATCCGAAGCAGGCTCCAGGCTCTGAGCTAGCAGTCAGCCCAGAGCCTGATGCAGGGCTTGAACCCACGAACCATGAGATCATGACGTGAGCTGAAGCCGGATGCTTAATTGACTGAGCCACCCAGGTGCCCCGAAAATGAAGTCTTTTGAGGGGACCTACTCATTTTAGTGGAGGCAGGGGATGGGGATATAGTCTTAATTGAGAGCTTTGAGGAGTGAGTCCTGTTTCAGGATCAACACGGTGGGGTGTAGCAGGGATCACCCTGAAGGTCACTCAGCAGGAGATGAAGTAGGGGGGAGGTGAGGGAGCAAAGACCCAGGCTCCTGTCCTGGCCCCCTGCTCCTTGCTGTGGTGACCATGGGCAGTTGGTGGTAGCCCCTCTGAACCTCAGTCTCTTTGTCTCTACAGGGGGATCATAGTGGCCCTCACCCCGTATGGTTGGGGTGAGCTAAGACCCATCGGAGTTTCTAGCACAGGGTTTGGATCGGAGCAAATGCTCAGAAAATGTCCGCCGCTCAGAATAATGCCTACGTGGCGTTCCCTTTCTTCTCGGGGTCCTGCTCAGGGTGGGTTACCTGTGCTGCTGACAGATTAATGCTCCCGTGGCGTTGCCTTCATCACTGTCAGGATAGTGCCCACATGGGGCTACCTTTGCAGGATAATTTGTACCCATGTGGGGCTACCTTTATGACCAGGGCTGCCTAACTCAACCTGACCTAACTCCTGCCTAAACCTTCCCGGTGCTGAGGTTCATCGGCTCGTGTTCTGTTTCTCCCGGTTCGAAAAGGCATGTGTGGTCATTGTCAGCCGTGGCGGCATTCAGAAGGCTTAGAATAAGCCACCCCTGACGACACGGCCTTCCGATGACCATTAATGCCGAAGGAGGTCTTGTGAAGGGGAGGGGCCCTCTGGTGGAGGGTCTCTGCTCTGTGTGGTGGGCCCACGCTCGGTGTGGCCTCCCAGCCTCCTGACCCTCATCAGGGGGTCTCTGCCTGAGCAGGTCGAGGGGGCCCCATGGGACAGCTAGTTGCTTATGCTTGGCAGAGCGCTCTGAATGTCAGGGGCAGACGATCGAGTCCTTGGGAGGTGTCCCTCCTGGGGGAAGCTTTGGGGGGCTGCGAGCCACCCTGGATGGCTTCCTAATTTGTGTTTTTCAAAGAGCCATGGCCGGGTGCTGCGTTCGTCCGGGCCCACCCCTGCCTGGCTCCCGTTCACTTACCCTGTTTGGGGCTCCTACACTTGCCAAGGCCAGTGGGGCCCGAAGGCCGTCTGGGGGCTCGTCTTCATCCTTCGTCATCCCCTCGAGGGTCACTGCTCCCCCGCCCCCCATGCACGGCACTAGAGTGGTTTTGAACACCGTTATCAACTGTATTTAGTGTGCCCACAGTGCCAGCAAACGTGCTTAGTAAAGGACAAGTTCTCAAAGTGCACCTGCTCTGGGTGAGGGTGTCCGGTGTGCACGCGCAGCGTCAGAGGGTACGCGGTGATTCTTTGATGTGACACGTCTGTCGAGGCCCCACGACGTGTCAGGCTCAGGCCAGGATGTGCAAAATCCAGACACGCGCCCTGCTGTCCTGGAGCGTGTGGCTTTAGGCCTCATCTTACCGGGCGAGGAGAAGGGGTTAAGTGAACCTCTGGGGGTGAGAGCAGGGACTCAAAGGAGAAGTCAGAGTCTGAGAGGGAGGGCGCAGGACCGAGGGACCCAGCTGTCATCTCCCTGTTGCTTCCGACCACGTGACCTGAGCTCAGTCACTTCCTCTTTGCGGCCTGCGTTCTGATCTCTGAAGTGTGGAGGGGAGTAGTGACTTGCTAGGGCTGCCATGAGATTCAGTGAGCTGGCGTGGGAGCTCTCACAGTCGTTCCGGTCACTTCCGCGCTCTGTGCCGCCTTTGGTTTCCTCCTTGGCAGCGGTGTTTCCGGCTCGGATTGCCGATGGCTCCAGTCAGCTCCTCCTGTCCCCCCATCAGGAGTGTGGCCCTAGCAGCCTCTCGTGCCACCGGGTCCCTCACCGCGACCGGCCCATCCGGGTACCGCAGGCTGGTCTGGATGGGCAAGCCTCGTTCTTCCCCTGCCCGGGGCCAGGGCTCCCCTTTGGCTGCAGTGAAACAGAGCCCTGGGGGCCTCCGCTTCAGGACCCATCTGTCTGGAGAGGGCTGTGTCCCTGGGGGCCCCATTCCTCTGGGCACCGCCTTCGTCACACGGGGCAGCCCCGGGTGGCACTCACAGGCAGAGGCGGACGGTTGGCATAGCTTCTGAGTCGTGCCCCTTGTCCTGAGCTTCCGGGGAAGCCGAGGGCTGCCCAGCCCGTCGCCCTGGCATCAGGCAGGAGGGTGGAGGGCAGCGTCATGGGGCTGGCGTTCACACGGAGCATCCGTGAGGGTTTGCTTCCTCTTCCATAAATTAGTGGGAACTCCGAGTATTTTTAAAGGTTGGGTGGGGGACTCTTAAAAGCAAAAGTAAAAACTAAGGCTAGCTTGGGGCATTCCCAGTACCGTCACTTCAGTTCATGCTCCCAGCCCCCCGTCACCCCTCAGCGGGTTATAATCTATCTCCTGACCTACAGTTGAGGAAGCCAGGGCTCAGAAAGGCCCAGCGAGTCACCCACAGCCGCGCAGCCAGCGAGGGGCAGAGTTGGGGTCCAAAACTTGGGCTGCCAGCCTCTGGGGCTTGCTGGGGGCTCACAGGGCTTGAGTGTGTGACACAGATCCCCTGTGGGGCTCAAGCCGGCTTCGAGGGGGTGTATGGGGGGGTGGAGGCTGGTCTGTGTTCCTCCCAGAGCCACGTGACTGGGCAGAGTTGGCAAGGGGGACCCAGGAGTCCCCTTCCACAGCCAGGCTCAGAGGAGCTGAGGGTTGGGCCCAAGCACCCAGGACGCCTGAGCCCCAGTCAGGTGCCTCTCCTGACTCCTTGTCCAGTGCTCTGCTCCCCTTCCTGGGGGGACACGGTCACCTGGGACAGATCAGGAAGGCTGGACGGTGTCCCATTGTAGTTTTTTATTTATTTTTTACGATTTCTTAAAAATTTTTAATGTTTATTTTTGAGACAAAGAGCGTGAGCCAGGGGAGGGGCAGAGAGGGAGGGAGACACAGAATCCGAAGCAGGCTCCAGGCTCTGAGTTGTCAGCACAGACGCGGGGCTTGAACCCACGAATTGTGAGATCATGACCTGAGCCAGTCAGATGCCCGCCATTGTAGTTTTTTTTAATTATAGTTTTTTGTTTCTTTCTCTCTTTTTTCTTTTTGGGGTAGAGAGAGAGAGAGAGAGAGAGAGCATGTGCAGATGAGGGAGAGGGGCAGAGGGAGAGAGAATCTTAAACAGGCTCTAAGCTCAGCATGGAGCCAGATCTCACGACCCTGAGATCATGAGCTGAGCTGAAATCAAGAGTTGGACACCCCACCGAGTGAGCCAGCTGGTCACCTCGGGCTGTGGATTATTTTACAGTAGAAGAGGAACACGTGTTCATTGTAGAAACTTTGGAAAAATATAGAAAAGCACAGATAAAAGAAAAATCTCTCCCATTGCCTACCATTCGGGGATCACTGGAACCAACCTGGAATTTGGTTGCTTTTCTATAAAGATGTTTAATTTTGAGGCACTTGGGTGGCTTAGTTGGTAAAGTGTGTGATTTTTGGCTCAGGTCATGATCTCACGGTCTATGAGTTTGAGCCTCGTGTCGGGCTCTGTGCTGACAGCTCAGCGCCTGGAAGCTGGTTCTGATTCTGTGTCTCCATGTCTCTCTGCCCCTCACCTGCTCACGCTCTGTCTCTCTCTGTCTCTCTCTCTCTCTCTCTCTCTCTCTCTCTGAAAAGTAAATAAACATATATACATATGATGTTGAATTTTATCTTTGAGGGTTTTGATCTTCAGGAAGATAGAAGATGTACCCAGTATTTAAAAAAAAAAAAAACCCAAAACTTTAAATGACCCTTATTGAGGTTTAACTTACATGCAATGATATGCACACATTTAAAAACATTTATTTACAAGTTTGTTTATTTTGAGAGAGAACAGGGGAGGGGCGGGGGAGTGGACAGAGGATCCGAAGCGGGTTCGGCACTGACAGCACAGAGCCCGACGTTGGACTAGAACTCACGAACCGTGAGATCATGACCTGAGCCAAAGTCAGATGCTTAACCAACGGAGCCATCCAGGCGCCCTGATAGGCACACATTTGAAGTATCAAGTTGAGTACACTTTGATGCACCATCTTGAATGGCCATCCTGATCAAGACAACATGTCCATCAACCCAGAAGGTTCCATCCTGTCCCAGTTAATACCCTCTCCCCAGACACCCCCTGACCTGCCTGCGGCAACTCTAAGCTTGTCCTGCTCTAGATTTTCACGTCCACGGAATGACGCACTCTCTGCTCTTTCGTGATTGGCTTCCTGCGCTCAGTGTGATGTTCTTGCGGCTGACCGTGCCGTTGGGGGTGCGGGTGGTCCATTCTCTCCTGTTGTCGAGTGGTGGTCCTTTGTAGCCCTTGTGTGTACCCTAGTCTCCCTGTGGGTGACCTGGGGCACCTCAGTTTCCCCTTCTGTCAGATGGGGGGACCTCTTAGCCACATCATGGGGTCGTGAGGGTTCCGCGAGCTCCTGTGACTGATGAGAAGAAGGCCTGGCACGCAGCGG